>JASAMX010022933.1:0-93242 GCA_030248175.1 Microlaimidae sp. YZB2_3 | reverse complement strand
CTATGCTTATTTTTAATACGATTTTAAAATAAACGTCAAAAATTCCGTCATAAACTGTCAAAAACCTCGAATTTTTTATTATTTTTTTAATACTGAAAAAATCTCAAGCGGCATTTACTCAACCTTTTTCAAATGAACTACCCTCTATAATTTCAAAAATGGTGGTTTTTAATTTTTATACTCACAAGGGTTTAAATTTTTAGTTAAGCTAAAATTTTTTTTGTCTTTTTTAGTCTCTCATTTGTAATGCTTTGTGTAATCTGTGGATCCACTTTGACTCTTAAATGATAAACTGTTAAGTTTTACATATAAAAACTAAACAAAAATCAATCTTTGTAAAAAAAATCTATAAAAATTTTAATATAACAAGTTGCGCTATCACTATTATTAATACCCTAAAGCTTAAGTATGCTTGTGTAAGGTGTGCATAGTAAAGTAAATAGGCCTAATATGCGAGCAAGCTTAACGTAAAAGCAAATCGAGTTTCGTTTATCCATCTTAAGCGTTATGTGTATATGCTAAACAAAAGATACATCGTCCCAAAAATTCCAATCTTGGTTTTCTGAATCATAAAGGAATTAACAAGATTTATACATACTTGGAATTTCTGAAAGGACTGAAAACCCTTTGTTGCATAATGTAAGATCAGTTGTTATTAAAAAACTTATTGAAATGTATTGTAAATGTAATGTGGAATCATTTAGAGACAATTCGCTCCCGGGACAATTCGCTCCCGGACAATTGGCTACCGGGACAATTCGTTCCTGGACAATTCACTCCCAGGACAAATCGCAATCAGGACAATTTGTTCCCGGGACAATTCGCTCCCGAGACAATTCGCTCCCGGGAGTTTTAATAAACGCAAAATTTATCAAACCAACTTCATTAGGGACAATTCACTCCCGGGACAATTCGCCCCCAGAAGTTTTTATAAGCGCAAATCTTATCAAACCTACTTTATTAGGGACGATTCGCAGCCTGGTGAATTCGCTCCCTGCCATATTCGCTAGCGGCATTTTTAATAAACTGGATTCTTTTAAAGTAATTCATTCAGACAAAATTAATGATTTTTTTAGCTATTGTTTGTAAAAATTATGAGTAATTTATACAATCATTTGTTTGCAAGCGGAAAAAATTAAGTTATATGTACCAAGAACAATACCTAAGGATAAATTTGCAACCTTTAAAAATATTTATTGTTCGTTTCGGCAATAGTTATGAACAATCACGACGGTTAACTCAATGTACACAAAGGTTCCGAGAAGAATTATACGTAAATGGTATATAACGTTGGAACTAAAAAAATGAGCATAAAAAGTTTAGAAAACTAACTATTTTGCTCTTTTTTTCAACATTCTTCTAAAACAAGTGGTTGTCTATGTTTTTTACTCATGTATATTAGTTAACCACCGTTATATACGAATTATTTCCGTCTCTTCCCGAGACCTTTGTGTATATTGAATTAATCGTCGTCATTGTTCAGAGCCAGTTTTTTCTAGGTGGCCGAAGTTAATGGCTCGAGCCTTAATTTCGGCCGCTATAAAAAAAGTTTAAACCTCCATTGATCTTGAAGTATAACAGAAATTTTAAAATTTTGTACTGAAATAACAATAATAGCTATCGTTCGATTTTTAGACCAAATTTCGGGTCGATTCGAAAAATCAAAAAAACTTATCCGAAAAAAATAAAAAAAAGGTGGCCGAAACTAAGTCAGCTACCCTATATTCCAAAAAAGTTTTCACAATGAAAAAAATAAGTTGTATTAAAATATTAACTAATTCTAGCAATAATCAAGAATTTATTAAAAAAACTTTGCATTAACAGTTTGTTGGTGCAAACGCAATTTGTTTTTTATGAAACCTCTTTCAAAATGTCGAATTTCTTATTTACGGATATGAATAACTTTCAAAAAAATAAACTCCAAGTTCCAGAAAGGCTTAACTTTTTTGTTTTAAATTAATACAATATTTTGTTTCAGCTTAACATGAAGAAGACATATCAATAATAAATAATAATATCTTAATAAAAAAGCAAAGCAAAAAACAAAATATCACACCATAACATATTACGCCATAATGTTTCACACATTTTGGGATAAACTTTATGTGAAAATCTTAAAAGCGTTTGTGAAAGTTAAAAATTTTTTAATTTTTGTGAATGAAGTTTTCATGTTTTACATGTTATATGAAATAAACTTTCCGACTGCTTGAAAGCAGACTTGTATTGATTAAAATATTTGTTTTTCATTATTGTTATAATTATTCTCTTTTTTATCAATTTCTTAAGGTTTTAATTCTTCGGTGCAAAAATAATACAATTAATTATAATTAATAAAGAAATTATTTGTGTTTTGTAAATTTCCACCGTGTTATGTGCATGCATCAATTCGCCTCCGGGTTCATTGTCTGGCTCTGCAGCGCTCAGTTTTTTTTTAATTTTTAATTTCAAAACATGCTTTAAATTATTTTATCCGCATTTTTAGGACTATTTTTTTGAATTTAAGAAATGTTCCAAATAAAATTTGACCAAATATCTTTTGGTACTCTTTAGTTATTTAAGTTAGCACAGAAATAAGTTGAACCTTCCGAGGGTTAGTATGGAGTTCTCAGACTCGTCAACATTTTTACTGTATGAACTCTAAACATACGCCCGGGGAGAAATCGTCCCTTTTTCCTGCTCTATTCTCAGAGCATTTTTCAAGTTTAGTTTTAAATAGCAATACAATGATGATCTTAGATTTTTATATTTTCTTGCGTTTTATATATAATAATTAATAAAATTAAAAAAATACAGATAACCATAAATAAAAAACACGACAGTCAAAACCCTTCCATTTAAAAGAAAATTGTTCAGTGTTAAAAATACAGATAACCATAAATTAAAAATATGTAATATTCTGATAACACCACTAATGTTTGTTTACATCGGAATGAATTCATAGTTTGGTTTTTAAAATCACTTTAATATGGTGCAAGTTGGCTGTTTTTGCGAACAAATGATTAAATAATAAAATAAAATTAAAATTAAATAAAATAAAATAATAAAATTGTTAAATGGATATAATAAACATTGTTTTTATAATTACAATATAATACACAAAAACTAAGCATACTTTTAAACTAGCAAATCAAGATTGATTTAATTTAAACTAACGATTTAATCATTAGTTTAGCTATTAGTTTTTTTCAATTCAAATTAAAACTGTTGTCTTATTTAAATGCATTCATATGATCTCATTGTTAATTTTAATGCGTTGTTTCTCATATTTTTAACGTTGCTTATGTGCCTTTTAAGGAAATTGTTTTGGTTAGTAATAAAATATAAAAAATTGTGAAATGGATATAATAAACATTGTTTTTATATTACAATATAATCCACAAAAACTAAGCATTCCAGACCTGTGCTCGCCGCCCCCGGGGTTTTATTGGGGGGGGGTGGCACGGGTGCAACTTTTTTGTAACGGGGGGCAACAAAATAGGAGGGCAAGCAGGGAAGAAAGAAAAAAAGAGAAAAAAAGAAGAAAAAAGAAGAAAAAAAAGGGAAAAGAGAAAAAAGGGACAAAAAAAAGTAAAAACAAGGTAAAAATAGTTCTAAAATGGCTTACAATACATTAAAATATGCCGAAAAATGGCGTCATCATAGGTCAAAAATGGCGTCATAATTTTGGGGTACTTTTTCATTTTTTGGGGGTGGGGGGGGGGGATAAAACGGGGGGGGGGGAATCCTCCAATAAAGCGGGGGTGGGGGGGCATTTGCAGACCGTGCACAGGTCTGGCATTCCGTTATGCTCATTTATTTTTAAGTGAGTCTAACAAAATATAGGTTAGTTTATATGACAATTAAATCATTGTATAAATTACTCATCATTTTTACAAACAATAGCTAAAAAAATCATTAATTTCGTCGAATGAATTACTTTAAAAAAATCGAGTTTATTAAAAATGCGGGTAGCGAATTGAGCAGGGAACGAATTCTCCAGGGAGCGAATTGTCCCTAATGAAGTAGGTTTGATAAGATTTGCGTTTATAAAAACTCCCGGGAGCGAATTTTCCTGGGAGCGAATTGTTCCAGGAGCGAATTTTCCCGGGAGCAAATTGTCCAGGAGCGAATTGTCCAGGAGCGAATTGTCCCGGTTTGTTCAGGTGTCATTGTTTCCTCAATTTGTAATATTTCTAATGCCAGAATCAGTCAAACATTTGTTTGTTATAAAAAAATCCATATAACATTATTGATTGAAAACGCAAACGCGTTTCGACGAATGAACGGAAATCGTTCGACATATTTCTCTAAATTTAAAGGTTTTTGAGCAGTCAAAAAATTTGAAATATTTGAATATGCGTTTTAGACAATGTTTGAATCTTTGTAATTTTCTACTGTTGTTTGGAGTTAACTATTGGGAAATTAAAGCCGTTCCGTTTTCTCATGAAATCATTTTATTATTATTTTCTAATATTTCTAATAAAAAATCATTTATTTTGATCGATTACAACAATATTAAAACTAACAAATATTGTTAATATTAACAAATGTTAACAATAATGTTAACAAATACAAATAAACCTACAAAAAATTTAAAAATAGGACTTCTTAATAACAAGCCAACTTAGCCCGTAGTTAGGACGTCGTTAGCGTGTACTAGTCCATGGAGTTCTGAGAAAGTCCAAAATACACCTTTGGATTGTCCAACACAGTGCTTTGCACTATAGACACCTTGCAAAGGAAGAACAAAGGAAGCAATAAACAAAAGAAAACCAAAAAGGATAAACAACCGAATTTGAGAGCAATCAAGCGACGAAATTCAGCGCGCTTTCTATCGGTTGAACGCATACTACGAAAAGAAAAGAGGGAGAACGGGACTCGCGCGCTTCACCGGTGCTTGCATACTGCGAAAAGAAAAGAAGGAGAACGAAAATAACCATTAAGATGACACTTATGTATAATGCATACTTCATTATAAACTGCGTTTCAGTGCAAGCGCCTATTGTAATTTTGAACTATAAGAAGAGGGTTAAAAATTCTCTTTGGACCTTTCCGTTCAGACACTTTGGACGAAATAGGAACCAGAATTAAGTGTAACGCTTAGGTGAAATTGTAATTAGATAAAAGAATAGAAATATTTTGTTTATTTTAAATTCAGGACAAAACAATAACCGAAGCTTGATATTAAATATTACACTTACCATAATTTTACAAACTTACAAAAATTAAAATTTACACAATAGTTTAAGCAAATTACTTGCATAATAGTAAAAAACCGAGATATCATTACTTAACACAGCATATTGATACATATTATATACATTTTAAGAATGTTGCAGAATGATTATAATTTTACTGTATTATGCCATTAAAAAATTACAAAATATAATGTGAAAAGTGTTTAAATAATACACTAATATAACCAACCCGAATTAAATGCAGAATAATACCAATGTACCAACAAGTTGACAAATGAAATTTGATCCCAAGAGTGGTTTAGTTTGGAGTTTTATCTGTACTAGAAAATCATATACACAATATACAAGATAAACAGATAGGTATAAAACATACATAAAATCAGCAAACTATAAAAATATAACAAATATAATTTTGTCTCAGAGATCAAATTAACCTAGCAATTTTTATTTTTGAGACCTCATGAGATACTAGACGATCACACTTTAACAAAAACAAAGTACATATCTTAAAAATAACTTATTAATACGTTTTGATTTTGACATAGTTCAGAATTTTCAGAGGAACACGGTTTTCATCAACAGAAAATACTTCTGTAGACACAGGGTGTTTTTTCAACTAAAGGTAAACCCAACGTGGCTGCAACAGTTGTTCGTTGGATTAAAAAAATGCCCCTATTAATTAACCACTCAAACCACGAGAATCTGACGTCACATTGTCATCCAAATCAATTCGATTTAGTACAGAGCATTTGTTTGGTAAAGTGACGTCAGATTCTCATGATTTAGTGGTTACTTAATGGGTGGCATTTTTTAATCCAACGAACAACTGTTTCAGCCACGTTGGGTTTACCTTTAACTTTTGATCTTTATCTCAACTATATACTTCGTTTGTATGATACATGACGCTATAACTTATTGTTTTTTTGTTTAATTATTTTTGCATCGTTTTTGTTTTATTTTCAGTTTATACATAAAAATCCTTGTATGAAGTATCAGCATGCAGTTATGAAACAATACATGGGCAAGTTGGTCCGTAGTGGGGGGGGGGGGCTGAACTTCAAATTAGGCGGGGGGTTAAAATCCAAGAAATGCAAAATACCCATAGCGGTTTTTTCTGGAGTGCATTTTACCCATATTGTTTTTCGATTAAAAAAAGGGTAAAAAACGCTAATTTTAGGTCAAAAAGCCCTTTTTAATGTATTTTTAAGCTGTTTTAAAACATTAATTTTGACCTTAAAACTTAAGTTTGGAGACAGTTAGAAGTCATTTTAAACACATTTTTTCTTCATTTTTTCCAAAATTAAAATTTGGGGGAAGGGGGGGGGGTTAACCTTTTCTCCCCCCCCATTTCATTTCTGATTGGGGGCGGGCAATAAAACGGGGGGGGCAAATCCTCCAATAAAACGGGGGGGGGGGGCATTTCCAGACCGTGCACAGGTCTGATTATTGATATGTCTTCTTCAAATTAAGCTGAAACAAAATATTTTATTAATTTAAAACAAAAAAGTTAGCCTCTGGAACTTGGAGTTTACTTTTTTGAAAGTTATTTATATCGTAAATAAGAAATTACTTTTTTGCAAGTTATTTATATCCGGACAAGAAATTCTACATTTTGAAACAGGTTTCATAAAAAACATATTGCGTTTGCACCAACAAACTGTTAATGCAAAGTTTTTTAATAAATTCTTGATTATTGCTAGAATTAAAATAAAACCTGACGTGGCCTAAACAGTTATTCGTTCATTAAAAAAATGATCCCGACTAAGTAACTATTCAAATCAGGAGAATCCGACGTCTCTTTATCAAACAAGCAATCGGTATTAAATCGAATTCAATCGGTTGATAAAGTGACATCAGATTCTCGTGATTTGAATGGTTACTTAATGGGGGCATTTTTTTATCCAACGAACAACTGTTGCAGCCACGTTGGGTTTACCTTTAGTTTATATTTTAATACAACTTTTTTTTTCTCATTGTGGAAAATTTTTTGAAATATAGGGTAGCTGACATAATTTCGGCCACCTTTTTTTATTTTTTTGGATAAGTTTTTCTGTTTTTTCCAATCGACCCGAAATTTGGTCCAAAATCGAACGATAGCTATTTTTGTTATCCCAGTACAAAATTTTTAAATTTCTGTTACTTTTCAAGATCAGTGGAGGTTTAAACTTTTTTTATAGTGGCAAAAAAATTTGGAAAAACTGGCTCTGAACAATGACGACGATTAATTCAATGCACACAAAGGTCTCGGAAGAAACGTAAATAATTCGTATATAACGGTGGTTAACTAATAAACATGAGTAAAAACATAGGCAACCGCTTGTTTTAGAAATGCTGAAAAAAGAGCAAAATAGTTAGTTTTCTAACCTTTTTATGCTCATTTTTTTTAGTTCAAACGTTATATACCAATTACGTATAATTCTTCTCGAGACCTTTGTGTACATGGAATTAAGCGTCGTGATTGTTCATAACTATTGCCAAAATGAGCAATAAAAATTTTTATAGGTTGCAAATTTACCCCTAGGTATTGTTCTTGGTACATATAACTAATTTTTTCCCGCTTGCAAACAAATCATTGTATAAATTACTCATCATTTTTACAAACAATGGCTAAAAAAATCATTAATTTTGTCTAAATGAATTACTTTAAAAAGAATCGAGTTTATTAAAAGAGCCGGTAGCGAATTGGGGAGGGAGCGAATTCTCCAGGCGGCGAATTGTCCCTAATGAAGTAGGTTTGATAAGATTCGCGTTTATAATAACTTTCGGTAGTGCCAATATATAATTGCTTGTAGCGAATTGTCCCTAATGAAGTTGGTTTGATAAATTTTGCGTTTATAAAACTCCCGGGAGCGGATTGTCTCGGGAGCGAATTGTCCCGGAGTAATTGTTGGGAGCGAATTGTCCAGGAGCGAATTGTCCAGGAGCGAATTGTCCCAGGAGCGAATTGTCCCTGGAGCGAATAGTCCCTGAAGCAAATTGTCCGGGAGCGCACCTGAACAATAGATTTTAACTAATTAAATTCTCAAACAAACTTATAGTTTTTACCTTACAATTTACTTTAAACGATATCATTCTTTTCATTATCATCTCATCGTTAGTTAAAAAATTTAAAACGAAAAACTTGTAAAAAATAGTTTTTTCATTGATTTTTTTAGCTATTGTTTGTAAAAATGATGTGTAATTTATACAATGATTTGTTTGCAAGCTGTCTTTTTTTTTTTTTTTTTTCAAGAACAATACCTAGGGGTAAATTTGCAACCTATAAAAATTTTTATTGCTCGTTTTGGCAAATAGTTATGAACAATCACGACGCTTAATTCCATGTACACAAAGGTCTCGAGAAGAATTATACGTAATTGGTATATAACGTTTGAACGAAAAAATGAGCATAAAAAAGTTAGAAAACTAACTATTTTGCTCTTTTTTCAGCATTTTTCTAAAACAAGCGGTTGCCTATGTTTTTTACTCATGTTTATTAGTTAACCACCGTTATATACGAATTATTTACGTTTTTTCAAGACCTTTGTGTGCATTGAATTAATCGTCGTCATTGTTCAGAGCCAGTTTTTTCCAAATTTTTTTGCCACTATAAAAAAGTTTAAACCTCCACTGATCTTAAAAAGTAACAGAAATTTAAAAATTTTGTACTGGGATAACAAAAATAGCTATCGTTCGATTTTGGACCAAATTTCGGGTCGATTGGAAAAAACAGAAAAACTTATCCAAAAAATAAAAAAAGGTGGCCGAAATTAAGTCAGCCACCCTATATTCCAAAAAATTTTTCACAATGAGAAAAATAAGTTGTATTAAAATATAAACTAAGGTAAAATCAACGTGGCTGCAACAGTTGTTCCTTGGATTAAAAAATGCCCCCAGTAAATAACCATTTAAATCATGAGAATCTGACGTCACTTTATCAACCGATTGAATTCGATTTAATACCGATTGCTTGTTTGATAAAGAGATGTCAATAATTCGGCGATTTGAATAGTTACTTAGTGGGGATCATTTTTTTAATGAACGAATAACTGTTGCAGCCACGTTGGGTTTACCTTTAATTCTAGCAATAATCAAGAATTTATTAAAAAACTTTGCATTAACAGTTTGTTGGTGCAAACGCAATATGTTTTTTATGAAACCTGTTTCAAAATGTAGAATTTCTTATTTACGGATATAAATAACTTTCAAAAAAGTAATTTCTTATTTACGATATAAATAACTTTCAAAAAAGTAAACTCCAAGTTCCAGAAAGGCTTAACTTTTTTGTTTTAAATTAATAAAATATTTTGTTTCAGCTTAATTTGAAGAAGACATATCAATAATCAGACCTGTGCACGGTCTGGAAATGCCCCCCCCCCCCCGTTTTATTGGAGGATTTGCCCCCCCGTTTTATTGCCCCCTTCCCCCAATCAGAAATGAAATGGGGGGAGAAAAGGTTAACTTCCCCTCCCCCCCCCCCCAAATTTTAATTTTGGAAAAAATGAAGAAAAAAATGTGTTTAAAATGACTTCTAACTGTCTCCAAACTTAAGTTTTAAGGTCAAAATTAATGTTTTAAAACAGCTTAAAAATACATTAAAAAGGGCTTTTTGACCTAAAATTAGCGTTTTTTACCTTTTTTTAATCGAAAAACAATATGGGTAAAATGCACTCCAGAAAAAACCGCTATGGGTATTTTTTATTTCTTGGATTTTAACCCACCGCCTAATTTGAAGTTCAGCCCCCCCCCCCACTACGGACCAACTTGCCCATGTATTGTTTCATAACTGCATACTGATACTTCATACAAGGATTTTTATGTATAAACTGAAAATAAAACAAAAACGATGCAAAAATAATTAAACAAAAAAACAATAAGTTATAGCGTCATGTATCATACAAACGAAGTATATAGTTGAGATAAAGATCAAAAGTTAAAAGTAAACCCAACGTGGCAGCAACAGTTGTTCGTTGGATTAAAAAATGCCCCCCATTAAGTAACCACTTAAATCACGAGAATCTGACTCACTTTACCAAACAAATGCTCTGTATCAAATCGAATTGATTTGGATGACAATGTGACGTCAGATTCTCGTGGTTTGAGTGGTTAATTAATAGGGGCATTTTTTTAATCCAGCGAACAACTGTTGCAGCCACGTTGGGTTTACCTTTAGTTGAAAAAACACCCTGTGTCTACAGAAGTATTTTCTGTTGATGAAAACCGTGTTCCTCTGAAAATTCTGAACTATGTCGAAATCAAAACGTATTAATAAGTTATTTTTAAGATATGTACTTTGTTTTTGTTAAAGTGTGATCGTCTAGTATCTCATGAGGTCTCAAAAATAAAAATTGCTAGGTTAATTTGATCTCTGAGACAAAATTATATTTGTTATATTTTTATAGTTTGCTGATTTTATGTATGTTTTATACCTATCTGTTTATCTTGTATATTGTGTATATGATTTTCTAGTACAGATAAAACTCCAAACTAAACCACTCTTGGGATCAAATTTCATTTGTCAACTTGTTGGTACATTGGTATTATTCTGCATTTAATTCGGGTTGGTTATATTATTGTATTATTTAAACACCTTTCACATTATATTTTGTAATTTTTTAATGGCATAATACAGTAAAATTATAATCATTCTGCAACATTCTTAAAATGTATATAATATGTATCAATATGCTGTGTTAAGTAATGATATCTCGGTTTTCTACTATTATGCAAGTAATTTGCTTAAACTATTGTGTAAATTTTAATTTTTGTAAGTTTGTAAAATTATGGTAAGTGTAATATTTAATATCAAGCTTCGGTTATTGTTTTGTCCTGAATTTAAAATAAACAAAATATTTCTATTCTTTTATCTAATTACATTTTCACCTAAGCGTTACACTTAATTCTGGTTCCTACTTCGTCCAAAGTGTCTGAACGGAAAGGTCCAAAGAGAATTTTTAACCCTCTTCTTATAGTTCAAAATTACAATAGGCGCCTTGCACTGAAACGCAGTTTATACATGAAGTATGCAATATACATAAGTGTCACCATAATGGATAATTACCGTACTCCTACTTATCTTTTCGTAGTATGCAAAGCAACCGGTAGAAAGCGCGCGAAATTACCGTATCTCCTACTTATCTTTTCGTAGTATGCAGATCAACCGATAGAAAGCGCGCGAAATTTCGATCGCTTGATCTGCATACTACAAAAGATAAGTAGGAGTACGGTAATTATCCATTATGGTTACGCTTATGTATATTGCATACTTCATGTATAAACCGAGTTCCAGTGCAAGGTGTCTATAGTGCAAAGCACTGTGTTGGACAATCCAAAGGTGTATTTTGGACTTTCTCAGAACTCCATGGACCAGTACACGCTAACGACGTCCTAACTACGGGCTAAGTTGGCTTGTTATTAAGAAGTCCTATTTTTAAATTTTTTGTATGTTTATTTGTATTTGTTAACATTATTGTTAACATTTGTTAATATTAACAATATTTGTTAGTTTTAATATTGTTGTAATCGATCAAAATAAATGATTTTTTATTAGAAATATTAGAAAATAATAATAAAATGATTTCATAAAAACGGAACGGCTTTAATTTCCCAATAGTTAATAATAGCTTGTGTTTTAAATCTGATTGTTTTTTAATTCAAACCCAAAAATTGTCAAATTTTATAGGAAAAAGAAAGTAAATTCAAGTTAAAAGTTGTTTTTAACAATCGGTTAATTTAGCCAGTAGTTAACATACTATTAGTTAGTGATGGGCGGAACTGCGGGCCACCCAAAACACCGGAACCAGAACGAGAATCGGAATAAAGATTTTCCAAAAATCAGGAATAGGAACCGTAACCGGAATTCCAAATTTTTCCCGGAACATCCGGAACCTAAACTGCCCATCACTACTGTTACTGGACTGGGCCCGGGGGGTTTGTCTTTTGGACGAACTTTAAATACGCTCCAAACAACAGTAGAAAATTACAAAGATTCAAACATTGTCTAAAACGCATATTCAAATATTTCAAATTTTTTGACTGCTCAAAAACCTTTAAATTTAGAGAAATATGTCGAACGATTTCCGTTCATTCGTCGAAACGCGTTTGCGTTTTCAATCAATAATGTTATGTGGATTTTTTTATAACAAACAAATGTTTGACTGATTCTGGCATTAGAAATATTTAAAATTGAACGAATGACACCTGAACGGGACCGGGACAATTCGCTCCCGCCAATTCGCTCCCGGACAATTCGCTCCCGGGACAATTCGCTCCAAGGACAATTCGCTCCCGGAAGTTTTTATAAACGCAAATCTTATCAAACCTACTTCATTAGAGACAATTCGCAGCCTGGAGAATTCGCTCCCTTCCCAATTCGCTACCGGTATTTTTAATAAACTCAATTCTTTTAAAGTAATTCATTAAGACAAAATTAATAATTTTTTTAGCTATTGTTTGTAAAAATGATAAATAATTTATACAATGATTTGTTTGCAAGTGGGAAAAAATTAAGTTATATGTACCAAGAACAATACCTAAGGATAAATTTGCAACCTTTAAAAATTTTTATTGTTCGTTTTGGCAATAGTTATGAACAATCACGACGCTTAATTCCATGTACACAAAGGTCTCGAGAAGAATTATACGTGATTGGTATATAACGTTGGAACTAAAAAAATGAGCTAAATAAAAAAAGTAATTCATTCAGACGAAATTAATGATTTTTTTAGCTATTGTTTGTAAAAATGATAAGTAATTTATACAATGATTTAATTGTCATATAAACTAACCTATATTTTGTTAGACTCACTTAAAAATAAATTAGCATAACGGAATGCTTAGTTTTTGTGTATTATATTGTAATTATAAAAACAATGTTTATTATATCCATTTAACAATTTTTTATATTTCATTACTAACCAAAACAATTTCTTTAAAAAGGTACATAAGTAACGTTAAAAATATGAGAAACAACGCATTAAAATTAACAATGAGATGAATGCATTTAAATAGGACAACGCAGTTTTAATTCGAATTGAAAAAAACTAATAGCTAAACTAATGATTAAATCGTTAGTTTAAATTAAATCAATCTTGATTTGCTAGTTTAAAGGTATGCTTAGTTTTTGTGTATTATATTGTAATTATAAAAACAATGTTTATTATATCCATTTAACAATTTTATTATTTTATTTTATTTAATTTTAATTTAATTTTGTTCTATAATTTAATCATTCGTTCGCAAAAACAGCCAACTTGCACCATATTAATGTGATTTTAAAAACCAAACTATGAATTCATTCCGATGTAAACAAACATTAGTGGTGTTATTAGAATATGACATATTTTTTATTTATGGTTATCTGTATTTTTAACACTGAAAAAATTTCTTTTAAATGGAAGGGTTTTGACTGTCGTGTGTTTTATTTATGGTTATCTGTATTTTTTAATTTTATTAATTATTAGATATAAAACACAAGATAATTAAAAAATCTAGGAGCATCATTGTATTGCTAATTAAAACTAAACTTGATAAATGCTTTGAGAATAGAGCAGGAAAAGGACGATTTCTCCCTGGGCGTATGTTCAGGGTTCAGACAGTAAAAATGTTGACGAGTCTAAGAACTCCGTACTAAACCTTGGAATTTTCAGCTTATTTCTGTGCTAACTTCACAAATAATTAAAGAGCAGTACCAGAAGATATTTGGTCAAATTTTATTTGAAACATTTTTTAAATTCAAAAAATAGTCCTAAAAATGTGGATAAAATAACTTAAAGCATGTTTTGAAATTAAAAATTTAAAAAAAACTGAGCGCTGCAGAGCCAGACAATGAACCCGGCGGCGAATTGATGCATGCACATAACACGGTGGAAATTTACAAAACACAAATAATTTCTTTATTAATTATAATTATTTATATTATTTCTGAACCGAAGAATTAAAACCTTAGGAAATTGATAAAAAAGAGAATAATTATAACAATTATGAAAAAACAAATATTTTAATCAATACAAATCTGTTTTCAAGCACTCTGAAAGTTTATTTCATATAACATGTAAAACATGAAAACTTCATTCACAAAATTTAAAAATTTTTTAACTTTCACAAACGCTTTCAAGATTTTCACATAAAGTTATGGTTAAGTTAAGTTAAGTTAAGTTATGAAACATTATGGCCTGATATGTAATGGTGTGATATTTTGTTTTTTGCTTTGCTTTTTATTAAGATATTATTATCTATTATTCAGACCTGTGCACTGCCCCCCCGGGGTTAAAACGGGGGGGGGCAATTCCAAAATGGCGAGGGCCCGGGGGCAACTTTTTTGAAACGGCGGGGGGCAATAAAACGGGGGGGCAAGCAGGAGGGAAAGAAAAAAAAGAGAAAAAAAGGAGAAAAAAAGAAAAAAAGAAGGGAAAAGGGAAAAAAGGGACAAAAAAAGCGAAAATAAGGTAAAAATAGGTCTAAAATGGCTTAAAATACATTGAAATAGGCTAAAAACTGCAAAAAATTTGCGATGATGGCGTCATCATAGGTCAAAAATGGCGTCATAATTTTAGGGTACTTTTTCATTTTTTGGCGGGGGGGGCAATAAAACGGGGGGGGCAAATCCTCCAATAAAACGGGGGGGGGCATTTCCAGACCGTGCACAGGTCTGATTATTGATATGTCTTCTTCAAATTAAGCTGAAACAAAATATTTTATTAATTTAAAACAAAAAAGTTAAGCCTTTCTGGAACTTGGAGTTTACTTTTTTGAAAGTTATTTATATCGTAAATAAGAAATTACTTTTTTGAAAGTTATTTATATCCGTAAATAAGAAATTCTACATTTTGAAACAGGTTTCATAAAAAACATATTGCGTTTGCACCAACAAACTGTTAATGCAAAGTTTTTTAATAAATTCTTGATTATTGCTAGAATTAAAGGTAAACCCAACGTGGCTGCAACAGTTATTCGTTCATTAAAAAAATGATCCCCACTAAGTAACTATTCAAATCACGAGAATCTGACGTCTCTTTATCAAACAAGCAATCGGTATTAAATCGAATTCAATCGGTTGATAAAGTGACGTCAGATTCTCATGATTTAAATGGTTATTTACTGGGGGCATTTTTTAATCCAAGGAACAACTGTTGCAGCCACGTTGGGTTTACCTTTAGTTTATATTTTAATACAACTTATTTTTCTCATTGTGAAAAATTTTTTGGAATATAGGGTGGCTGACTTAATTTCGGCCACCTTTTTTTATTTTTTTGGATAAGTTTTTCTGTTTTTTCCAATCGACCCGAAATTTGGTCCAAAATCGAACGATAGCTATTTTTGTTATCCCAGTACAAAATTTTTAAATTTCTGTTACTTTTTAAGATCAGTGGAGGTTTAAACTTTTTTTATAGTGGCAAAAAAATTTGGAAAAAACTGGCTCTGAACAATGACGACGATTAATTCAATGCACACAAAGGTCTCGGGAAGAAACGTAAATAATTCGTATATAACGGTGGTTAACTAATAAACATGAGTAAAAAACATAGGCAACCGCTTGTTTTAGAAAAATGCTGAAAAAAGAGCAAAATAGTTAGTTTTCTAACCTTTTTATGCTCATTTTTTTAGTTCAAACGTTATATACCAATTACGTATAATTCTTCTCGAGACCTTTGTGTACATGGAATTAAGCGTCGTGATTGTTCATAACTATTGCCAAAACGAGCAATAAAAATTTTTATAGGTTGCAAATTTACCCCTAGGTATTGTTCTTGGTACATATAACTAATTTTTTCCCGCTTGCAAACAAATCATTGTATAAATTACACATCATTTTTACAAACAATAGCTAAAAAAATCATTAATTTTGTCTAAATGAATTACTTTAAAAGAATCGAGTTTATTAAAAGTGCCGGTAGCGAATTGGGCAGGGAGCGAATTCTCCAGGCGGCGAATTGTCCCTAATGAAGTAGGTTTGATAAGATTTGCGTTTATAATAACTTCCGGGAGTGAATCGCCCCCGGAGCGAATTGTCCCTAATGAAGTTGGTTTGATAAATTTTGCGTTTATAAAAACTCCCGGGAGCGGATTGTCTCGGGAGCGAATTGTCCCGGGAGTAAATTGTCTCGGGAGCGAATTGTCCCGGGAGCGAATTGTCCAGGAGCGAATTGTCCCAGGAGCGAATTGTCCAGGAGCGAATTGTCCCGGGAGCGAATTGTCCGGGAGCGCACCTGAACAATAGATTTTAACTAATTACTCAAACAAACTTATAGTTTTTACCTTACAATTTACTTTAAACGATATCATTCTTTTCATTATCATCTCATCGTTAGTTAAAAAATTTAAAACGAAAAACTTGTAAAAAATAGTTTTTTCATTGATTTTTTTTTATTTCAACAGTTCTAATCCGTCACAATAATTTCACGATATACACAAAGTTTCTTTTTTTTCTTGAGAGTATTACTTTTGAAATAGACGTGCACATTTTTTGCTACTTATTTTGGTTAAAGGACACCAGGTTATTAGACATAAAGGTTACTAAACACAAGGGTACTGGATTTGAAGGAAATGGGACCTTAGTGCAAATCCCAATGCGGATATTTTTTATGTCTTCTCAAACTGTCTGCGGCTTACATCGAGCTTATCAATATAAGCGTTCTGTGTTCAACCACAGATACACGGAGCATGCTGTCTGGGCGAATTTCAATTTTTGAATTAAAAAGAATTTCTGAAAGTACTGAAAACCGCCTACATAATGTGAGATTAGCTGTTTTTGAACTATTTGGAATGTAATGTAAATACCAAACATTCTGATTTTTTTGTTAAACAATAGATCATCATCATCATCAGACAAAGCTCTAAATGATCCACATTACATTTACAATACATTTCAATAAGTTTTTTAATAACAACTGATCTTACATTATGCAACAAAGGGTTTTCAGTCCTTTCAGAAATTCCAAGTATGTATAAATCTTGTTAATTCCTTTATGATTCGAAAACCAAGATTGGAATTTTTGGGACGATGTATCTTTTGTTTCACATCTACACATAACGCTTAAGATGGATAAACGAAACTCGATTTGCTTTTACGTTAAGCTTGCTCGCATATTAAGCCTGTTTACTTTACTATGCACACCTTACACAAGCATACTTAAGCTTTAGGGTATTAGTAATAGTGATACGCAACTTGTTATATTAAAATTTTTATAAATTTTTTTTACAAAGATTGATTTTTGTTTAGTTTTTATATGTAAAACTTAACAGTTTATCATTTAAGAGTCAAAGTGGATCCACAGTACACAAAGCATTACAAATGGAGGACTAAAAAAGACAAAAAAATTTTAGCTTAACTAAAAATTTAAACCCTTGTGAGTATAGAAATTAAAAACCACCATTTTTGAAATTATAGAGGGTAGTTCATTTGAAAAAGGTTGAGTAAATCCCGCTTGAGATTTTTTTAGTATTAAAAAAATAATAAAAAATTCGAGGTTTTTGACAGTTTATGACGGAATTTTTGACGTTTATTTTAAAATCGTATTAAAAATAAGCATAGTGTTTTACATATCATGAAATAACACGCTATCTGCGCATGTTTTATATTTGATGTCTAATCACTCGATACCGTATTTAGTTTCATAGGTAAATAAAATCTACATAGTAGCTGACCTCGATAATTGAAATATTGGATCGACCTTTTAACAAAAACCTATTAAAAAACTATTAAAAATTTTTAACAAAAGCGGTTAACTAATAAAAAGCAAAACTCGTATTTTAATAAATATTTACCAAATTTCTCAATTTGGTACCCGAATGCATATTTTTAGGGGCTAAAGTTGATTAATTTTTGGATATTTTGTAAAAAGGTAAAATTAAAAAAATTCTGCGTTCTTATTTGTTTTTAAAAAAAACGTCATAATCGCAAAATTTTAATTGGGTCCCCTCATGTCTGCATACTAATTTTCGACGTCAGCCAGATATAATTCAACTATAGTTTTAGTTTAGTTTTAAAATCGCTGTTTTTGTTAATAAAACATTTTAAAATTTTTTGACTGTTATTTCGAATGACAAATTGTTTTGCATTATTTTATAAATTAAGGGGAAAACAAAGAATGTGTGACTTTTTAAATTGACACTACCTCCGGTAAAACTCCCCTCTATAACTCCCTAACAGAAGCTTTGTTTTAAATCCGAGAGTTTCTATAGGCACCTTGCACTGGAACTCGGTTTATACATGAAGTATGCAATATACATAAGCGTCACCATAATGGATAATTACCGTATCTCCTACTTATCTTTCGTAGTATGCAGATCATCCGATCAAAATTTCGCGCGCATTCGATCGGTTGATCTGCATACTACGAAAGATAAGTAGGAGGTACGGTAATTATCCATTATGGTGACGCTTATGTATATTGCATACTTCATGTATAAACCGAGTTCCAGTGCAAGGTGCCTATAATCACAAATATAAAAGTTTTTGATTTTCGGAAAAAATTTGCATGATTTTACGATGTGTATAAATTTTTTATCTCACAATCTTATTTTTATCCACAGTAAATTCAATAATTATGATTGAGGCTGCTTGTTTGGGCTGTTTTGCCAGTGGAGTCGAATCCTACTAAAAATAAAGTTTGACGGCTGGTCTTAACCATTTTTGGTGGGTTATTGCTGTGGTTTTTACTTTTAGTGGTTTTTTTCTATGTTTAGTGTTTAAATTTAGATACAAGTTTCAGTGCTGTAACCTTTTAAATTTTGTATCTTTCCTGTCTAAATATGTATTTACATGACAAAACAAATTTATTTATTTTTGTTTAATTCGTGCTCCCGTTTACCGTGAACCCTAATATTTGTTTTAAAAAATGGTATCATCTTCTTACTTTGAACCAAACAAAAAAAGAACACTGTAAAAATTAAACTACTTCCCAGTAATTTCGCTGAAAAAACGTCAATTTTTCTAAAGACAAGGATGTAAAAAAACTAGTTTCCTGCGGATATTGTTTAAAAGATGCTGTAAACAGTTGTAATGTAAAAAAACTACATTTTTCTTAACTCTTAACAAACAATTCAAACAGGAAAGAATTTCGAAACAGATTGCAGGAACTTTACAGTATTTCGGAGTTCTGGAGTATTTCGAAGCTCCAAATTTTATTTTTATGATAATATAACAAAAATATAATTATATTAAAAAACTTTTTTTCAACTATAAAATTTTTTTTGTTAACAACGTTAAAAATAATCTATATATGCGATTGAAGGACGAAACCCAAAAACACTCGATTTTGACAATATTCGTACATGCGTTTTTAAAGTTTCTCAACTTTTAATGCTTCTGCTTAGAGTTTAATACCAAAAATGAAGCGAAAATCCAAAAAAACGCCTTTAAATCTATCGAAATTGCAGTTTTTTTGTTTTGGACTATTTAAGTACGTTTTAAATCACTCTCCGACGGAGGAGGCTTAAAAACTTTCGGTTGAAATGAGCGGAGCTTCGCTGGAAATTTTTGGGAACGTTACTATTTAGAAATATTACTAATTTACACAAATATGCATCAATATCGTCATAAGATCACTCCTTTATTTTGTTCTTCATTTATCATTCTTCTTTTTTTTCTTTTAAGATGGAACGAAACAGTTAGGATACCCTGACGGTTTTTGTGTATAGGTCGTGCCATACGTGACCGAAAGAAGCAAACTATATATTGGGAGAAAGGGTGTCAGTTTAGTATCTTTAAAATTTTAGGTGAACCTTTCCACACCGAGATTTTCTTCGTTGAAAAAAGACATTTTAAAACATTTTTCTTCCAATTTAACAGAACCAGAGTTAATATTACGTGATAAAAATTGGTAGGATTCCCATACGCGTCCCAAAATTCGATATGACCGATCCAAAAGTAAAATACATTTATAAAACATCTTCATACCCTAAATCGGACCCGTAGACTTGGTTTTTGTGGCTACTTTTGAGATTTGAGCTTTTCATTTGGAGTTATAAGCCGATTTATACCCAAAAATTGCCCTATTTTGGCATGTACAATTTATGTTATTAAAAAATTTTTTTATTACGCCTTTAATCAAACTAATATTATTTTTTCGTATTACCAAGTGTCTGGCAGGTACAAATATACTTTTATTTTTTTTCATGGTAACAACCAAATTGTTATAATAATCGTTCAAATAGCCATCAAATTTTAGTTGAAAAAAAAAATTCACATTTTTGAAAAACAACTTATTTTAATAAAAATCAATTATATTACAATTTTGTTTGATTTTTAGGTTTTGCTTAGGTTAGGGACAATAAATCGGTGAAAAACTAAGTTAAAATTAGCGTTTAAAGCCAAAAAAATTTTGTTGTCCATGTTTTTGGTGGTGCATGTAACTTTCAAATTTTTAATTTTTTTGAAAATTTTTGAGTTCTTCAGACTTCTAGCGTTGTTAAAACATAGTTTTTAATTTAATTTGTGCGTTCACATTTGTTTTTATTAACATCATAAATTGCATATGCTGAAAAAGGTCATTTTTTGGGTATAAATTGGTTCATAATTCTTTCTGATAAGCTCAAATCTTGAAAATAACCATCAAAACAAAGTCTGCGTGTCCGATTTAGTGTACAAAGATGTTTTATATGTGTATTTTACCTACGGATCGGTCAAACCGAATTTTGGGACGCGAATGGGAATCGTACCATAAAAATTTAACTCAAGTTAGATACACCAAATATACATGTCCACAAAAATTTTCAGCGAAATCCCTACTATTGAAGAAGTATTTCGTTTTATTGCTAAAATTTTTAAAATTTTTGACATACAAAATAAAAAGAAGTGATAGTAGAGATTTGGTAAAAAACTTAAAAACTGGCTCGGAATTATGGTACAAGTGCTGTGCTAAAAGTTGGGAACAAACTGATTGCTATCAAATGACTAAATTTTCATTTAAATTTGTTTGATTTGATGCCAAGAAACTATATTTCGAAACGTTGCTTTAAAAGTAGCTTTTACGAACGATAAAAGATGGGCAGTAGCCGAGTGGTTACAGCGTCAGTCTCAGATTTTCGGAGCTGCAGGATCGAGTCCCCCCAGGCAATATTTTTAACGTGAATTTTTTTTAAACTTTTTTAATCAAAAAAATGTTCCTTATTCAATACTGTATTAAAACCCGAATACACGTTTTGAGGTGGTTTTGAGGTAAAACCGGTATATAGTCAGAATGCCCCCCAAGGGGGGGGGGGTCGCAACCCCCCTAGTGCCCCCGGGGGGTCAAATCAAAAAAGGGAGGTCGGATTCGTTATCAGGACCCCAAAAACCTCCGAGTACGTGTTTTGTGAAAAATCGGCGAAATTTTTGCTACTCTATCGTTCCACTTTAAAAACATTCTTTTAATCTTAATCTAAAAAAGTTTGATATTCAACAAACATTACTTACAGTGTACAATTTGCTTTGATTCGAAAATAATTTTTTGTAAAATTTCAATTTTACTAACATGTTTTGTTAACTAAAATAATCCGACAAAATGTTCTTTTTTTATACCACGCTCTATACATTAAAACTTATTTTTTAGGTCGGAATGTCAAAAATGAAGGAAAACAACGCCTGTAAATGACTTAAAATCGCAGTTTGTGGTTTTGGACACTTTGGACGATTAAATTTTATCGTTTAAAACGTGTTAAAATTATGTGTTATCAAAGTATAAAAAATTCTTAATATTAAACCTGTTTTTTTTACAATCTTTCAAATTAAATATTAAATTCGCAGTAATCCACAAATATTATGATTACAATTTTAAACCAATAACATCAATTAATGAAGGTAAAACAAGTTTGTTTAGAACATTTAATAATCTTCTTTGTTATTTAGTCAATTATCAAAATTGACAGTATCGACGTCTTGTTACAAAATTTCGGAACTGATAATTTTTAAAGAACGCTTTGTGATAATAAATTTAACGCCTTAACTTTTTTATTTTTGTAATTTCTTGTATTTGTATTGCGGTTAAATCTAGACAATTTTGATTTTTTTATTCAAGTTATAAATCCATTTTTTTCTCAACTTAATACAATTAAAACCCAGTGTCGATTTTACTACCGTAAGTGGTTTGCAAGCAGAATTAGCATATAAGCATAAAATAACATTAATATAGGATTAATTAAAATTTTATGAAATCCTAACTTTAAGAAACAGTATGATGACCACATTTTTCAGCTCTTTATAGTTTTGGGTACGATTGGGGATAACAAAACCTCAGACATCGCTTTAGGCACTCCTGGGTCTATGTCTAGTGAAAGCGTAAGCTTTGGATTTGACTTAAGACTTTAGAATTCGATTTGTCTTTGCTTTGGCTTAAGAACACGTTTAGAGTTAAGGTTAAGTTTAGGCTAAACTTTCCTTTTTAAAACTACGCTGTACCTAAAAAATTTTGTGCGGCTGATGTGCCCAGGATTATAAATTACCCATTTTTACTCCGTCTCTATTTACACCTTTCAATATTCTATCTGAAATTTTTGTGCAATGAAAGTCTTCTTTGCTTTTTAATTATTTTTTAATTTTTGTCTTTACCCTTTACATTCTATATTATCGTAATTTGTAATCAAAGCTCTCGGGGGTGACTTTTTCCGCAGTTTTTGCTTCTTTCAGGGTTTCTTAGGTTTATTTTTTTTGAGAATCTTGATTTTTTCGCTTTGAAATTACATTTTACTTGACAAAGATTGACAAAAGCAAAAAATAAAGGATCATAGGAGTCATAAAACGGTTAATTGCGATGATTATTTACCCTTTCGTGCGAAAGAACGTTGTTCCATGCTAAAGATCATCACAGAATTAGGGTACTTTTTTAACTGCATCCACTTTACACAGAAAAGTTTACGCTGAAATCACTAATTTTACTCGCCATTTGAGGGTCTTTAAAATTTATTATGATAGCAAATTAAAAAAAAATAAATACAAAAAAATGCTTTTTTTCTTACGCCATATCCCGGTAAGTACGGGGTGCCTGAATTAGTAAAAACGGTTTTTACCTTCATCGGAAATTTTGCTGCTTCCTACCGGTCTCATACCGGCCTCATACCTGCCTCCACTCTTCCTCTTACCTGCCTCCGAGGCAGTTTTTGCTGTCTCCTACCTGACTCCTAACCTGTAAATGCTTCAACATAGGAGGCAGAGTCACCTGCCTCCTACCTGCCTCCGAGGCAGTTTTACCTGCGTCCACCCTGCCTCTAGGCTGCCTCCGAGGCAGTTTTACCTGCTTCCTATCTGCCTCCAGTCTCCGGGAGGCAGGGTCAAGAGCCGTTCTAACCGGGATACGGTAATCCTTCTTGGTATTCACTAATATTTTTCAAAATTTAAAAACCTCACAAGAAAAATGCGCCTCAAAATATAAATTTTATGAATTTCCAAATTATTGTTAAGAAAATGTTTCTAAATTATCTAATAGTGTGTAAACGCCAAGAATTAAAATTGCAAAGTTCATGGTTTTTTTTATGATTGTTCCTGCATGAATTTATATTTTCAGGTTCACAAAATCCAGTTTTTATATATTATTTAACATGTTTAAAAAACAAATATACTTTCATAAACTCCTGGAAACAAGCTTATTTAAACTTAAACTATTTTAAATTTTTTTATAAGCAATGTTAGAAATATTTTTTCGATTTTTAAGAAGAATTTTTGAAAAAATTAATTTACAAAAAAATCAGCAAAAAATATTAAACGTTAATGAAATTAGTTTAAAAATAGAGCAAAATTTAGAGTTCCGGTGAACATAACTAGCAAAAGTACTGAATTTTATCGCTGCTGTTACCATGTTTTAAACAAAAAGTGCGGTTCTTACTTCAGGTAAACCCACTAAAAATAAATACATGATTACATAAAAGGGTTTTTGATTTATCATTTGTGTAAAAAAACAACGTTGATAGCTTACTTACAAGCAATCAAAAAGGATGCTTTAAAAATTTCGTGTTTTTTGCCGCTCATGTTACAATAAAACACTTCTGAGCAGCTTTGACCCTACTTTTGGTGGATACGGATTTTGTTTTTGTTTTTTGTTGTTCCTAAAAAAATTTACTATCATATAATTATTTCAGAGGTGCCAATTAAAATGCGGTACATATTGGTGTACGCAGTATTCGCGTTAGTGCCAGTGTGTGTAGTTGAGAGTTGTGTGGCACGAAAATCGTCTGTCCCCTGTTGCAGAAAACCCAAACCGGTAAGGTAAATTTTGAATTTTTCGGCTTTTTACTATTCTTATTTACCTACAGAAATTATTTCTCTGCGATTTGACAATTGCAGATTAGTGATTTTTTCGAAGCTTAGGATCTCCTCCCTATATAATTTGTTGAATAATTAAAAAGTAATTTCATAGATTATTTTGCAAATTTTTTGGGAACTTTTTTTCTTCAAAACTTTATTAAACACAAAAAGAACAAAATAGTCTCAAAATTTCTAAGGATACAAATTTTAGGTTTATAATCGCGATTTATTTTATAATCACTAATAACATTTACGTTCATAATCGCTAATTTAAGGGACAGTATGTTCCGGAACTCCCTTAACTTAAAATGACTGGAATTACGGAACTGGAGTATTAAAAGTTAAAAGGAGCTTTATAGATCATCAGACGGATAAATTGAATATTTTTGATTGATTAATTGACGGATAGCGCATTTTTTTAAAAATTGAAAATCGGTAAAACTGAAAGCAATGATCTTAAAGCTGTAAATAAGAAAAACAGTTGGAACCGTTGCAAAGTAGTGATGTTCCTCCTAAATTTATATGGCCGACACTTTATATGGCCGGAGCTTAGCATGATATTGCATGAAATTTCATCCAATATCATGCTTAGCTCCGGCCATATAAAGGATCGGCCATATAAATAGGGAGTTCCGTTGTGCTAAGGCTCCGCCTCTAAAATGAGCAATTAAAAGCCTATTTAAACTTAAAATATCTTTTAAGTTACTATTATCAATGTATATCCGCATTTTTAAAACTATTTTTATTGCGTTTAATGTTTTAAAAAAGTTTAGTTTGTGAACAATTTTGAAAAAAATTAATGGCATTACTCTATGATTTTTCATGAAATAGTACAAAATAAGGCGTATTTTGGAGCTCTGGGCCGGTCCACTAAATGCGTGTTGACTAGATGCTATGTTAGCACTTTGTTTAAAAATCGTGAAAAAGATTTAATTTTTGGGGCCCCAAAAAGTAAAACTTTAACACGAGTTTTAAACAACGTGCTAACATAGCGCCTAGTCGACACGCGTTTGAAACCGGCCCCTGGAGTTTGCTTCGAAGCTTCAGGGAGCATCACTTTTGTGCAAAGTTCTGAAAATCCATCTTCACAAACAGGAACCTGGAGCTCTATAAAAAATATTTGAATTTCGGTTTATGCCTAAGCTTATTCCAGTTTAGAATTAATCGATTAACAAATTCTCAGTTTAAAATCCAAGTTACCTGCTCGGCTTCAATTTTCATATCATTAAAGAGACGAAGCTAAAATATAAGAACATGGTACTGACACTCAGAATTTTAAGGAATCCGAAATGTCATAGAATATTCGTGATCACGTCATATATGTTTTGCTCTATGGGAATCGTTGTGGGAGGAGCTCAAAATTAGAGATCACTACGTTCATTGGAGATAAATTTTTTGCCAAGCCCTAATTGGCTAAAAGTGATTCAATAACGTCATAACTCTGTGAAGATCTTTAATATTGAACAATTTCCGTTTTAATGGGAGATTTTTGACCATATCTTGAAACTATCTCGGACACAATAAAACTGTCACAAGCAAAAATTAGAAACTTAAACCGTATCGTTGTTGTCGTTGAATTCAAACATAAGTCTAAAACTTTTTCTAATAAGAGATCTAATTTCACGATTTTTTGAATTGGGGACAATTCGCTCCCGCCAATTCGCTCCCGGACAATTCGCTCCCGGGACAATTCGCTCCCGGACAATTCGCTCCCGGGACAATTCGCTCCCGGGACAATTCGCTCCCGGGACAATTCGCTCCCGGGAGTTTTTATAAACGCAAATCTTATCAAACCAATTTCATTAGGGACAATTCGCTCCCGCCAATTCGCTCCCGGACAATTCGCTCCTCAGACAATTCGCTCCCGGACAATTCGCTCCCGGGACAATTCGCTCCCGGACAATTCGCTCCCGGGACAATTCGCTCCCGGGACAATTCGCTCCCGGGAGTTTTTATAAACGCAAATCTTATTAAACCAACTTCATTAGGAACAATTCGCTCCCGGGAAAATTCGCTCCCGGAAGTTTTTATAACCGCAAATCTTATCAAACCTACTTCATTAGAGACAATTCGCTCCCTGGAGAATTCGCTCCCTGCCCAATTCGCTACCGGCATTTTTAATAAACTCGATTCTTTTAAAGTAATTCATTCAGACGAAATTAATGATTTTTTTAGCTATTGTTTATAAAAATGATGAGTAATTTATACAATGATTTGTTTACAAGTGGGAAAAAATTAAGTTATTTATACCAAGAACAATACCTAAGGATAAATTTGCAACCTATAAAAATTTTTATTGTTTGTTTTGGCAATAGTTAAAAACAATCACGGTTAATTCAATGTACACAAAGTTCTCGAGAAGAATTAAACATAAGCATAAAAAATTTAGAAAACTAACTATTTTGCTCTTTTTTCAACATTTTTCTAAAACAAGCTGTTATCTATGTTTTTTACTTATGTTTATTAGTTAACCACCGTTATATATGAATTATTTCCGTTTTCTTCCCGAGACCTTTGTGTAAATTTAATTAATCGACGTCGGTGTTCAGAGCCAGTTTTTTCTAGGTGGCCGAAGTTAATGGCTCGCGCCTTAATTTCGGCCACTATAAAAAAAGTTTAACTTCCACTGATCTTGAAGTGTAACAGAAATTTTAAAATTTTGTACTGGAATAACAAAAATAGCTATCTTTCGATTTTTAGACCAAATTCCGAGTCGATTGGAAAAATCAGAAAAACTTATCCAAAAAAAGGTGGCCTAAATTTATTCAGCTACCCTATATTCCAAAAAATTTTCCTCAATGAGAAAAATAAGTTGTATTAAAATATGAACTAATTCTTGCAATAATCAAGAATTTATTAAAAAACTTGGCATTAACAGTTTGTTGGTGCAAACGCAATTTGTTTTTTATGAAACCTGTTTCAAAATGTCGAATTTCTTATTTACAGATATAAATAACTTTCAAAAAATAAACTCCAACTCTGAACATACGCCCAGGGAGAAATCGTCCCTTTTCCCTGCTCTATTCTCATAGCATTTTTCAAGTTTAGTTTTAATTAGCAATACAATGATGCTCTTGGATTTTTGTATTTTCTTGTGTTTTATATCTAATAATTAATAAAATTAAAAAATACAGATAACCATAAATAAAAAACACGACAGTCAAAACCTTCAATTTAAAAGAAAATTGTTCAGTGTTAAAAATACAGATAATCATAAATAAAAAATATGTCATATTCTAATAACACCACTAATGTTTGTTTACATCGGAATGAATTCATAGTTTGGTTTTTAAAATCACTTTAATATGGTGCAAGTTGGCTGTTTTTGCGAACGAATGATTAAATAATAGAATAAAATAAAATTAAAATTAAATAAAATAAAATAATAAAATTGTTAAATGGATATAATAAACATTGTTTTTATAATTACAATATAATACACAAAAACTAAGCATACCTTTAAACTAGCAAATCAAGATTGAGGTAATTTAAACTCACGATTTTATCATTAGTTTAGCTATTAGTTTTTTTCAAATCAAATTAAAACCTGTTGTCTTATTTAAATGCATTCATATGATCTCATTGTTAATTTTAATGCGTTGTTTCTCATATTTTTAACGTTGATTATGTGCTTTTTAAGGAAATTGTTTTGGTTATTAATGAAATATAAAAAATTGTTAAATGAATATAGTAAACATTGTTTTTATAACTACAATATAATACACAAAAACTAAGCATTCCGTTATGCTCATTTATTTTTAAGTGAATCTAACAAAATAGCAAAATATAGGTTAGTTTATATGACAATTAAATCATTGTATAAATTACTCATCATTTTTACAAACAATAGCTAAAAAATCTTTAATTTCGTCTGAATGAATTACTTTTAAAAAATCGAGTTTATTAAAAATGCCGGTAGCGAATTGAGCAGGGAGTGAATTCTCCAGGGAGCGAATTGTCCCTAATGAAGTAGGTTTGATAAGATTTGCGTTTATAAAAACTTTCGGGAGCGAATTGTCCCGGGAGCGAATTGTCCCTAATGAAGTTGGTTTGATAAGATTTGCGTTTATAAAAACTCCCGGAGCGAATTGTCCCGGGAGCGAATTGTCTCGAGAGCGAATTGTCCGGGAGCGAATTTTCCCGGGAGCAAATTGTCCGGGAGCGAATTGGCGGGAGCGAATTGTCCCGGTCCCCGATTTTTTCACCACCTTCTCTAATTACACTTACCTAATCTGATTTTTGTGAAAGTGCCCCCTTAAAAATGAAAAATATAGAATTTATGAGCATATTCACTAGAATTCCCTTCTAACTTCTAATTCAATTCAAAAATTTTATTATTCAAAAAGTTAATGTTTTTTTAGAAAGTCGAAGATGAAGAAATTGAGGTGATTCTTCCCGATAGTGTTTGGTACGCTTAGATTTGTGCTAGTTAACGCTAGAATCTGTGTAAATTCCGGGAAAGTGGATTTGCGCAATAATTGGCTCCCGTTATTTGTCAATAGGCACCTTGCACTGAAACTTAAAATAAACATAAGGGGGCCGACTTATAAAAGTACGGCACGAAACAGTACCACAAAATAGTCCCGAGTTTCGCAAAAGAGTACGCACGAAATAGTACGCCACAGACAGTACCGTCAAAAAACAGTACGGCACATAAGAGTCCTGTGTGAATTGCGTTTGCTACACCACGCGACTCTGACGCAAAACAGTACTGGCACGAATGAGTACTGGCAAAAAAGAGTAAGATATTCACGTTTTGCGTTTGACTCAAAACAGTACTGGCACAAAAGAGTACTGAAAAAATAACTTAATGTTAAAACTATTACTACTAACAGCTGCTTAACTTTATTACGATAAAAATTAATGAGCAGCGTTTTATACAGCAAACTCTTCTATTTTTAATGGATCATTTAATAAAGTTCTTTGTTCATGTAACTACATAGTGAGTGTTAGGGCCACTGTAAGCCCCTTGAGCTGTTTAATTTGAGTAAATATAGTTGTGACCGTGCCTACCGCAGGTACGTTTCAAAACTTTTTTTTATTTTTATATTTTATTTACATTTTTAAAATTTACTGGTAGCTAAGCCGTGGGTTTTTTCTGTTTTGTAAAAACTAAGTTATTTAAAATAGAAATTAAAAAAATCGTAGACAACAAATTACGCTTCATTCATTACTAATGTTCCTTCCTACTATCTGCAGTTGGCTCATGATCCTTCAAGGTTTCTTTGAAACATATTTAACTTGAAAAATGTTTTAATTTATTTTCTCTTTTAGGAATATTTCTATAAAGTTTTTCGAAATTTAGTGAAAAATTAATTTAAAAACAGTTTCGACAGAAATTCCAAAAAGCAAAAACAGTTTTATTAAGTAAAAAATAAATATTTAATAAAAATCAGTTTTAAAACCTACTGCAGAATTTAAAACTGTAACTTTCTCATTTGTTTTGTATGCATCATAAAACAAACATATGTTATACAGAGAAGCATGTTTAACTTCACAGTTGATTATATTTTTTAATTAGGGTAGAATACATGATTTATTTGGGCCTGTAACAAATAAACATTTCCCTGTGGAGCTCCGGAACGCCAGTTTTTGGAGCCTTGCAGAATCTTCATAAACACACGGGGGGCCAGTTTATTTTCAAAATAATTTAGCATATAATTAAAGAGTAATATTTTAATTTTTCTTATTTTTTGTGGACTCAAAGTTTTTAAACAATGATAAATACAAAAAATAATTGTAAAAAAATGCCTAAAATAACATAAACTTTTTAAAATTAAATAAATTGGAGGATGAAATAATAAGAGCAGATTCTGACTTTTTTGTTTTAATCATCGTTTTTTCGGAGCATGATAACTTAATAGCACACATAACATAATTAACAACTTTGATTTAGTTAAAAAAACAAAAAAACTCTGGATTGTTATTTTTAAAAAAATGTATTATTATTTCAATCGATTAATTTTTTTAGCAAAAGTCAAAACGTGATTTGTTAGCATTTAAGAACATACGATTAAAATATAAGAAGTTATTTTTTTATTCAAGATAAATCCGAAATGCCCATCTTTTACTACACGATAATTTTTATACACCGTTTGTATGCTTACTTCTAATAACCTAAGCGCGACAGAAAAAAGATTGGAACAAAAATAATTACCAACATTACCACGGCCCAAAAAATATACTTTAATATTTTAATACTTTAAATCAATTTAAAGTACTTTAATACTTTAAATTGATTTCTTAAATATGCAAATTTCCATTTGAATCACTAAAATCAGCTAGTTTCTGCACGCAATATCACAGTACTCTTTTGCGTCCGTACTCTTTTGTTCCGTAATCTTTTGTTCCAGTACTGTTTCGTGCGTACTTTTTGCGAAACCCGGGACTATTATGTGGTACTCTTTCGTGCCGTACTCTTATGATAGAGAGCCAAACATAAGATATATGTAGAACACACAAACATTAGGCCTGTACGGAAAATACCGTAATCATTCAAATGTTCCTTGATTATTGATTAGTGGCGGCATTGACAGGAAATAACCCGCTTATAATAACATCTGTTGCCATATAATTTTTTTATTTTTACATGCAAATCTTAATTAAACGTTTTAAAACAGACAATTTCTAATATAAATCAACATACATAATCAGTTGATGCCATTGTTAAACATCCCAGGGTTTCGTCTTTCGCCTTTCGTCTTTTAAAAAAAAAACATGTACTTTCCGTACAGCAACTATATTTGTGTGTTCTATATCTTATGTTTATTTTAAGTTTCAGTGCAAGGTGCCTATAGTCAAAGTGCGCAATCGTTCCTACGCTTAGGAACTCAATCCGTAGAGCGGTCGCACACGCTTGTCAACTTAACTGTTTTGAATACAAATTAAATAACACATAATTTAATTGTATTGTAAGGTCTCAAGAAAAAATTTGCCGAATACATTGAAAAACGAAAATAAGGAAAAAAATGAATTGAACATCATACTGTTTTTCCAAGTGGTATTTTGGCTGAATTTATTTAATATAGTGTCACCGGTTTTACAAATGTTCCATGGGTATGGTGTATATTTTTGTCGTTTCATATTAAGTATCTTCTCGAGATTATTGCTGTGCAATTAAAATTTTATATCAATTTCATTAGGCCAGTTTTATTTTAATTGAATTGAAATAAGACTGACCTATCTTCGTTTTTTCACCCAAATTTTGATTGCAAGTCGACGAATTAAACAAACGAAACGTTTACTCTGACGTTTTGAAGTCTTTAAGTGCTTGACACAACCATTATTCTAAGGGTCCTGAGATCAAGCCCCAATCGAGACAAACTATGTTTATGTATAGCATTTGTATGCGTAGTTAGTGCTGAATAATGTTAACCTTGCATATTATCCGTTTTCCTGTCGCAAATCACATCGTTTCTCGTTTTTATTTGTATTTTATTATTTCCCAAGTTTGTTTAAACATTTTAAGCCACTTAGCCAACTAAGGTCTGTTCAAAAATGATTGAGACTGGAACAAGTTTTCAGCCGAGTATATCTCACTAACGGTACGGTTGACTCAGACTAAGATTATATCAATGTATAGGTAACATTAAATTATATAAAATAATAAAACTTTTATCCACTATTTCTTTATAGCGTGTGTTTTTTTCGCGGGGATGTGGCTACTCAAAGTATGGACAAAAAAGCTAAATTTTGTAGTTTGTGTCGGTAAGAATGCAATGATGTGCACAAAAAAAAACCACCGACCACAAACCGACCAAGGGAAAATTACAAAATTTAGCGTTGCTGTCCATACTTTTTAGAGAAGTCACATCCCCGCGAAGAAAACACACGCTATAGAGGAATAGTGAATATAAATCAATCGTATCGTTAATTTTTCCGGTCTCAATCAGTTCCGAACAGACTTTTGTGTCGTTATTCCGGCACAAAAAGTCGCAATCGTTATAAAACCAACGTGACTCTGATTATTAATATTTACACTAATTTTGTTTTGAAGGATAAAAGAGTCACAATTTCGAGTATTTTATGACGATTATGACTGATTGTGTTGTGTCATGGTAACGACGTTAGATTTGCAGGTGGAAAATATTCGTTAACTAAACTAGCACAACTCTAGGTACACTCCTTACAAATACGACAAAACCCCCAGTCCTTTGTCTTCCGAGGAGTCGGAGGAGTTGGCGGAAACGACCGACTACACCGACAACTCAGAACGTCTCACGTTAGAAATTAACTTGTCGGAATTAACCGGATCCGCCCCCGGTCACCGATCCGAGCCCGAACCTGGATTCGCTGCGGGACCGTCGAATTACGGTACTGGAATCGGATCTTCAGGTTACAGTACTGGATCAGGATCATCAGGTTACGGTTCAAGACCCGAACCGTCCGGATATAATACAGGGCAGAGATCTGACGGAGGAAATGTTAACGATGGGTGGAAGGGTATTCCCCCGGGATTCGTTTACATTTATTATCCGGTCAGAAGGGTGTGAAAAAAATAAAACTGAGAAATTCGAGTTTTCGCTGAGAAAAACGATGCCGCTGCCTAGTTGATGACTGCTGAGTGTGAAAGCAGTTTTACATTTTACTCATATTGTACAAAGGAAAAAACCAAAGATACGGATAGGATAATTTGGAGAAGTGTTGCTAAGTTTACCCAGTACTCTTAAGCTTTCAGTCCAAAGCCAAAGTCCAAAAATTCTGCGTCTAAACGTCCAAAGTCTAAAAAATGCCTTAAATGCTTTTTCATCTGGTCACCGAAAATTGAATTTTCAGTTTTCAATTTTTGAACATTATGGGTAAATAAACGATTTTATCTTGGAACGTAAATCTCTTCAAGAGCATTTAAATTTATTAATCAGTGAAAAGAACAATGGTTTATATAGTAAATGGAGCTTGCAACTGTCTGTTATTGTATATAAAGTTATTGCCTACTTTTAACCTTTTGTTTGTAAAATCACAACTGTGGTCATTACCCTTAATTCATTGTGTTTTCTTGGAAAAAAACATTAGCGTATTATGGCTGATCATGAAAAATACTGACTTTTGTACTGAGCTGTACAAACTTCACTTTTTCATAAATGAATAAACTTCCATTGTCAAGCGAGTTTTTCTACAAACGGAGGTTTAAAAAATAAATAAGTTTTGTCATTTTTTTTGTCTAGAAAAGTAAGATAAAACTAATAACAAGTTTTTACCTGTTTAATTAGACAAATTTAAGCACACATAGATCATCGTTACACAGTTGTCATTTTTTTACTGAAATATATGGTTATTACAATGGAATCAGGAATTTTAAAGTTTAATTTTGTAATTCCGAATCAAATGAAAAACGCATTATTTGTTTTAAATAGAAACGGAATATTAATTATATGTTGTCCTAAAAATGACTATGATTAAATTTAATAACGCTTGTTATTTTCCAATGAATTGTATTAATAAAACTTTAGGGAGTCGGTGTGTTCACGCCAGAACACGGAATGCGATTAAATTGAATTGTAAAAAAATATTTAAGAACAACACTGTATTCCTTATTAAAAACGAACGAATTACGGTTAAATTATGTCTGGCTGACCTAGTAAATTAGTTTGGAGAGGAGACATGAGAGGACCAATTAAAATTGTGCGGTTATGACGTGTTTTTTTTAAAAAACGAATCGAAATGCAGTTTTTTTTATTTTTTAATTCCCGCCTTTTTGCCAAATATACAAAAATTAGTCATCTTTATCTTTAAATAAATTTGTATTTTTGATTTAAACTAAATACTTTGACAAATAATTGTCATAATAAGGCATTTAGTTTTTAATATTAAACCGTTTTTGCTGAAAATTTTAAATTGTTTTATAGTTATATAGTAAATGCAATACTGCAAATCATCGAGGTCAGCTAGATTTTATTTGCAATAATATTTTAATTGTCAAAATTACCTACATATTACACAAGTTACTACTTTTGAAATTGAAATTATTTTGGAAAGGTTTTTTTCAGTATTTGTTATTTTTAATAAAAAATTTTGTGTGGACTTTGTTAAAATTTAATTTTCAGATAAGCGCTTAAAAAACGCGTACCAAAAATGTAATTTTTTTGTGTTTTTAATTTTCCTTATGGGAGTCAGGACAAAGATTAACACAGTAATTTATTGATATTTTTAATTTTTGTGAGCAGAGTTTTGTTAACAGAGTGGGTTATACAAATTTTTATGTATGAATAATACATTATATTAAAATTTTATAGTAAATCCTATAAAAATTTAAATCTTAAAGGGTTCTGATTTTCAGAAGCACAGTATGTTATAGTTTTATTTTTTTTAAAGCTTTCAGTTTTAATAACATTAAAAAGTTTAAGTTCTGAATTAAAATTTTCATTAAAAGTCGCTTTATCTTGTGATTGTTGGAAGATTCTTTATTTTAATCTTTTTTAGACGTAATTTCCTGTGTTATTCGCAGTTTTAACACTATACAACTCAAAAGAGTTTTGTACGGATACATTTGAACAGACATTCCGAATTTGTCTTAATTTTTTGTTCAAAAAATATTTTTCAGAATTAATTTTGTAAATAATAAGCACTATTAAGCGTCGACAAGTAAGTTTTTTTTATTAAAAATTAAAATTGCAACAAATCATAAATTGCACAGTTTGATAAATTTAAGCAATTCTTTTAGTACAGTACTTTAAAACAACAGTAAATACAACAAAAGCACACATGTCAATATTAAAAAACAATTTATCGATTACAATGAAACTCGTTTTCGTAGTACGTTAGCGTGAAAAGGGACGCTTTGATGATAATGCATATGAATAAAGGCAAATTAGGGATATTTTATTTTAATTTTATAAAATTAGTTTTCTGCAAATTATTTTATTCTTTAATAAAGCTAAATTTTTGTGAGTTTTTATTTAGCAGTTTTTTAATTACTATTTTCTCTATCTTTATTTATTACGTCAAAAGACAACGAAGCAAGTATGCACTTATTTTGTATGCACCTAAAAACAAAAAGAAATATTTTTAAAAACAAATTTTTAAGAAATGGCTTCCAGAATCAAGCATTTTCATTTAAAATGAAACCATGACTCCCTTGATATAGTTGTAGCTTAAAATTCACTTATTACAAGTATAGATAAAAATTGGCTTGATACAAGTCTAGCCAAATTTTTATTCATATTTTTTTTAAAAATTAGAAAATAAAAAAATTACAATATTATTGTGTAGAAATACATCATATAGCTGGCGCGAAATTGCCACGGGGCGATTAAGCTTCTCGGCGCCGCGCCAACTATAATTAAAAAACGTGGTTAGGGTTTTTAAATTCATCACGCGTCGAAAAACCCGCAGCCATAATTATTGCGTCAGCCATAATTACCGAAATTCAAAATTCAAATTCATTTTATTTGTTTTTCTTCTTCTTATTGTTATTACTAATCAAAACTGTTAGAAAGTTATATAATGGCGTAGGTAAGCCTTTATTTTTATAAGTTTAATTTTTAAAATTCAATTTAAAACAGTGGTTGACTAGCCATGAAAAATGCTGTAAGAATTGAACAAAAAATTGGGCGACTTCTCTCAAGTGTATGTTTAGACAGAAAAAATGCGCACTAAAGTTAAAATCCTTGAGGCTGAAATTAAGGGCGTAACCGCTCGCCGCCAGGAAGAAACGAAGAATAAACGCGCGATAATAAAAATAATAAAAAAAAGTTGTCAGGGATGATGTAAGCAATTATTATTAATTTGCGTCAGGTGTTTCTTTCCACGTGATATTTTCTCGGAGAACGAGTGGTTACTTCACCTTTACTAGTGTTGTAAAAAGTTACTTTTAAGGTTGGTTCATATTTATGACAAAACGTCCTTTGGACAAAGTCCAAACGACAATTTAAAAAAAGCCAAAACGTCCTTTGGAGAAGCCAAAACGTCCTTTGGACAAGCCAAAACGTCCTTTGGACAAGCCAAAACGTCCTTTGGACTTTTTCCTTTGGACAAAGTATTATTGCTACTTAAAGGACAAAGTCCAAAGGTAAAAGTGCAAAGGACAACAAAGTATGAACACGGTGTCTTTTGGACAAAGTCCAAAGGATAAAATCCAAAGGAAAAAACCCCAAAGGACGTTTTTTCATAACTATGAACCAGCCTTTACTTTTACTTAAACTAATAAAAGTAACGGATTTTGGATTACTTTTACTTTTACTAGACTTTTAAATTTCACTTACTTTTACTTTTACTCTTACTCGAATTTTAAACTTTCAATTACTTTTACTTTTACTTTCTCTTACTTGAATTTTTTCCTGCAAATACTTAAATTAATTTAAGTAAAATTTAAGTAATTTCAACAAGTAAATTCCCTATATGCTTGTTAAAATTGATTGACAGAAAAAAATTTTCAAGATGCTAACACGCTAAAAACCATTTATTTAGACCGATAAACTTATTAAAACGAAAATTTATGCATAAAATAAGCAAAAAAATTTTGAAACAGAGCTCTGGGTCTCTAAAAACCGGTGTTTTGCTCCATTTCAAAATACTTTTATTATACTTTTACTCTTACTTTTACTTAAAAGAATAGGTCTTACTTTTACTTTTACTTTACTTAAATAAAATTTTGACCCTTACTTTTACTTTACTTAAATTAAAAAATCACAAATTACTTTTACTCTTACTTTACTTAAATTAAAATTTTTCAAATTACTTTTACTTTTACTTAAAATAATAATCGAAAATCAATACTTTTTACAACACTAACCTTTACCACCTAGCTATTTCCACCCTGATAGAATTCGTCTTTAGTCCTAGGTGGATGGATACTTATGTGCGGTCTCCTGTAGTAACTTAACACCCAGCATATGCTATGCGGTTGGTCATTAAATAAAACAATCAAGACTAGAGTAACGCACTTAAATTTAGCCAGGATTAATTTCAGAAACTGACTGTTATTTTTGCCATACGCAAAATATGAAATGAACTGCTTATGACGATCTATCTAGCCATAAGCAGTTTATTACATAATTTTGCGCATGACCGAAATACAGATAGCGGCCGAAATTAAAGACTGGCCGAATTTAAGTCGGTTACCCTGGATAATAATACTTTTTCTCGGTAAACCGACTACGCAAATCAACTACTAAAATTTTGTGAGCAACTGTACATGCCAAATTACTACAGTCCACCCACATACACCTGAACACATTTTTTCTGTTCAAACATAGTCCGACGAAAAATCGCCTCATTTTTGGCTCTATTTACAGATTTTTTTGACTACTAGGGTAACTGACTTAAAGTCGGCCACGTCTTACTTGTGGCCATCAAGGGTCCGCTTCGTTTTAGTCCCGCTTCGTTTTAGTCCCGCTTCGTTTTAGTCCCGCTTCGTTTTAGTCCCGCTTCGTTTTAGTCCCGCTTCGTTTTAGTCCCGCTTCGTTTTAGTCCCGCTTCGTTTTAGTCCCGCTTCGTTTTAGTCCCGCTTCGTTTTAGTCCCGCTTCGTTTGAGTCCTGCTTCGTTTTAGTCCCGCTTCGTTTGAGTCCTGCTTCGTTTTAGTCCTGGCGGAAAATGCATTTATAAACTAGTTCCTGCTACGTTGCTTCGTTTCAGTCCCGGAAAAAACGCTGCAAGCTTCATTTCAGTCTTGACGAAAAATCCGCGACGAAAAATCCTCGCAAGTCATTTTGCCGCAATATTTTGTTTTATACAAAGACCTTTGTACTACAATTTTCTAAGCTTATTTGATTCATTTTGCATTGATTTAAGAATTTTAGAATTTTTTCATTTATTTAAACTATTTTTAATTTTTTAACCCATTTAGTTTACTGTAATTAAAGGAACACTATCACAAATCAAATTTCTATAACGCCCTAAATAGACTATTCTTTTAGTTTTTTATCCCGTTTAGTTTACTGTAATTAAAGGAACACTGTCGCAAATCAAATTTCTATAACGCCCTAAATGGACTACTCTTTTAATACAAAATCTTAATCTTAATGTGGACGTCAAAACAATTTTAATTTTTTGCCCCGTTTAGTTTATTGAAATTAAATAAGGACTGTCGCAAACCAAATTTTTATAATGCCCTGAATGGAGTACTCTTTTAATACAAAACTACACTTTTAATCTTAATCTACTTCAAATAAAATATTTTGGTTTCTCCAGCCCAATTCAACAACATTCATAAATTTTAATTATATCGGTTCAGTAACAAAGTTGTATGATCCGGGCTTTACAGGAATTCGATTTGTGGTATTACTCCTTAAAAACCAAACAATAAATTTGGAAATACTTTTATATTTTATTTTTTCGGAAAGTTTTATATTAATTTTAGAAAATTCCTTTATTTTATATCTGCAACATTTTTATTATTATCGCATCCAAATACACAAAAAAAACAATAAATTGAGAATCTATATTATAAAACATAAAAGGGTTAATAAAATATTTTTTTTCATTTAATTTGCTTCTTTGTCACTAATTTGTTGGTATACGTTTTAACCAAAATTTTGTTTTACAATTAAATGTTTGTAAGAAATCATAAAAGGAATCACATAAAAATAAAAAGGATCATATAAAAGCAAATAGAATAGTTTTTTTTAACATAAATGAATCTAATATACATAAGTTTGAAATCGCTCATTTAATGGTCGGAGCTGCGGTGATATCTTCGTCTTAAATGGCCGGAGCTCCAGAGCATGATATTGAAGGTTCGGAACACATACATATTTATGTATATAAAAGTGTGTTATTTCGTATTTTTTTACAATAACCGATGATCGGAATAAACGAAAATTTAAAATTCTTACAGTTTGGTTGATAGTAAGACAACCTCCCGGCTTTGAGGAAGGTATACTCAGAAATGTAAGAAAAGTAAGACCCGTATATCCCTCAAACCCCAATTCGTAGTGTTTAAAACTGGAACCCTCAAATTTTAGTAAGAAATCCTGGGTATAACCAACAAAATTTTTAACAAACTAAATTTTATTTCCAAACTTAAGGGTCTTCAACGGCCCTAAAAACTACTTAAAATTGCTAATAAATTTTAAGTAATTTAGTTTTTCATGTTTTTTTTTTGGATTTGCGATGAAACTCTGCATGAAATAACACTCTTTTAATTTTGCCTTGATTTTTAGGTTTTACTTAGGCTTAGGTTTTTAGTTTTTAGAAATAAATAATTTAGTAAAAGTTTATTTGCGGTAAAATTTTGCTTAATTTTCGGCTTTTGCTTAGGCTTAGGAAAAAAGGTTTTTAATTTTATGCTTTAGTCGCAAAATAGAAGAAACTTGTCTTCTGAAAAGTACGTTTACAAAATCGCATCCAAAAGACGAGTTTTCCAAAGACGAGATGTTTAAAAGACGAGCTTTCCGAAGACGAGTTGTAGAAGACGAGATGTTAAAAGACGAAATGTAAAAGACGAAATTTCCGGAAACCTTTTGAACATACGCTAATTATTTATTACACACGTGTTACGTAATAAATAACATCCAGGGATTAAGAAAACAAAAACAACAGCTGGCTGTGCCTACTGAACTTTAGGCGAGTAAATCGATTTTTTTTGGCTAACAGGAGAAAACTCCGCTGCGGAGTTACCTGCGGAGTGAAAAACCCTTTTTTAAGCTTAAGGCTGTGCGTTCCTAAGCCTAAGCAAAGCCTTAAAAACAACCTAAACTTTAACAAATAGCTGCGCGAAGAAAGTTTAGGTTGTTTTTAGGCTTTGCTTAGGCTTAAGAAGGCGTAGGCTTAAACTCCGCAGCTAACTCCGCAGCGGAGTTTTCTCCTGTTAGCCATTTTTTTAATTATGCAAATATTTTGCACAAAAAGACTGCACGCAGGAAAATGATACAAGTTGATGAATGTATTTTCCGCCAGGACTAAAACGAAGCGGGACTAAAACGAAGCGGGACTAAAACGAAGCGGGACTGAAACGAAGCTCGCAGTGATTTTTTTCCGGGACTCAAACGAAGCGGGACTAAAAAGTAGCAGATTCGGCCATCAGTTGTTATTTTTGTTAAGAGTAAAATTATGAAATTAACTGCGTATGGCTGGATATAGATCTTCATGTCATCCAGCCATGCGCAGTTCATTTCATAACTATCCGCATAGCAAAAATAACAGCCGGATGACCGGAATTATCGCCTGGCTGATTTTAATTCAATTATCCTAATATAAAGAAACATGGACGCATTCCCCTTAATTGAAAAAAAACTAAAACTCCTTCACAAAAATACAAAATTCAATAAATTACTATTTTAAGTCTATTTTATGTCCTGAGTTTAATTTTTTTTAGTTTTTAAGCTTTTATCCTATCTGTGAAAATTTTTGTCATAGTTTTAAAAAGGGCAATTAATAAATATATCCTACGAACTTTACCCTATATTTGTTTTTGTATGTAGCCATTCGCCCTTTTAAATATTGGTTTGCAAAACAAACAAGATTTATATGCAGGGAAGTAGTTGAAATAGAATAACATACATAGTCAAAACAAAACTTAGATTTTAACATTTTAAATAATCAAAATTACTTTTATAATACTATTAACTGCGGAAATTACTATAATGCAATTAATTTGCCATATTTTTGTTTGGATAATTATTTCCAAAGGACAAAAAATTCCAAAAAATTGTTCAATACCTACAAATATTCACTTTCAGGGTAATCTTATTTTTTCAATTAATTATTTGTTTAATTATATAAATCCATTTAGTATAATCCAATCAATCTAAATTTTTGTATAAATAACCTTTTTCCAAATCACAGAAAATTTTATAAAACTGTTCCGAAAACTACAAATACTTACCTTCAAGGCTATCCTAATTAGAATACCACTTATTATTTTAAAGTCAATATGTGCTGTGTCTATATTATATTAATACAGAAAATATTTTTTAAAGGTTGGATTAGAATACTAAACAAAAAATAACATCATCAACCGACAAATCAAAACACGAAAGTGTTTTTTTATTTACAAACGTCATAAAGTATTGTGGACCTAACGTCATATTAACTGATTTAAAACAAAAAAAATACATAAAATTATTAAAATATAAATTTATTTTTTTTTAAAAAGGGAATACAAAAAGATTTTTCTAGGAAAAAATAGAAAAATTACTACATTATTTAAAATTTTAAACAACAGACTTAATGTACGCGACCGAAAAGTCACGACTTTTTGCATTATTTTAAATTATTTTATATTTTTTAAAAGTTTGTTACGTTAAAATATTTGTAGATCCTCTACTGAAAGTGCTTCCAGAATATACTACGTTTATTTACTATACTCACAATGAAAAACTTGCTATGAAAGCCTTATTTCGTCTCAATTTGAGGTTTATATTTTTTTCAAGTTAAAACTTTTGGCGAATGTTTTATTCTATGTAATTTTCACATATTTCTGTTAAAAATTTACAAAAAATTGTTTGTTTGATTGATATATTAGCGTTTTTGGTTTATTTTGTAACAAGTTTAACAATACTTTAACAATAATATTATTGAAGCTTAAATTCTTATACAAAAGAAATTAAAAATCTGTGTTCTACAAATTACAGTAGTGTAAAAAATTTTTAGCTTTTACGTCATATATGACATAATACGCTCCTATACCAACCGCTAGAATATCCGATAGTGCTTTAAAAAGTGATGATTTTTGATTATTATTTTAAGTAAAAGTAATTTTAAAACATTTAAGTAAAGTAAGAGTAAAGGCTGGTTTTTACTTATGAAAAAACGCTCTTTGGATAAAGTCCAAAGAACGTTTTTACATACGTTTATACGCTCTGTTTGTCCTTTGGACTTTGTCCAAAGGACGTTTTTACATAAGTATGAACCAGCCTTAAAAGTACATAATTTGTGATTTTTTAATTTAAGTAAACTAAAAGTAAAAGGAAACTATTTTTTAAGTAAAAGTAAAAGTAAAAGAATCATGAAAGTAATTTTTTAACGGAGCAAAACACCGGTTTTTAGAGCTCCAGGACTCCGTTTTAAAGTGTTTTGCTAATTTTATGTATAAATTATCATTTTATTTAGTTTTTTTATCTAAATAAATTATGTTCCCCAACAAGCTTTTTGGAGACTCTACTTGTTGAAATTGCTTAAATTTTATTTGAATTAATTTAAATATTTGCAGGAAAAAATCCGAAAAGAGTAATGTAAAAGTAATTGAAATTTCATAAGTAGAGTAAAAGTAGAACTAAATGAAATTTTAAAATCAAGTAAAAGTAAAAGTAATCCAAAATCCGTTATTTTTATTAGTCTAAATAAAAATAGTAACTTTTTAAAACAAATCCGACGGTACACTAAATTTTTGACCAAAATTTTCCAAGAAAAGTCACAGATGCGCAATTTCGTGTAACTTTTCTAGTTAGTTTTCATTTTTTTCCAGTTGTTCCGCGCAGCAAATTTACCGTAGTTTTAGTTTCCTTGCAATAAAAATTGTGACTATTTTTGCACTCAAAGCTGCTTTTTTCGCACTGCGAACATTTTTAGCACAACATAAAAATTACAAGTTGTGCGTTTTCGACTTTTTCTTCAAAATTTTGCTCTGAAATTTAATTTAGTGTACGATTGGACATTTGTTTGTGTTAAAATTATATTCTTGTTAATAGCAATAAACCATTTTTACACAATTTTGCACAACAATCAGTTTATACATACTTTGTACAACTTATAGTACTTGTAAATTTTTACTGACCCTTAAATAAGATACTTTGATACAAAATATTAAAATTAAACTTCTCTCACTACTCTTATTAATTTTTTTCTCTAAAGTTACTATTTTGAGAAAAAATTTATACAATTTTCTGATGTTTAGAAGGCAATATTTGGTTTTAAAAACATTCAAAATTTTTAAATTTTTAGATAACTCCTAGTGCTGTAAATGATTTAATATGGAGTGCCCTAAAAAATATTTATTACAAAAATTTGTTATTTACCGAACCGAGCATGTTTTAGTATGAATTGAAAATATAGTAGCGTGTGTTATTCATGCGACACGGCGAAACAAAAATAGAACAGAGGTCGAACAAAAATTAAGTAAGTTAGATTTAGTTTTCCGCTAAAGACTTTAATGAGGGTAATGAACCCAGCAAACATTAACAAAATAAGCTTCTAAAAAACGTTTTAGCTGGCGAAGGCCTTAAAAAACTAAGAGTGCACCCCATGGTAAACTACCAGAACTTTTTGGGTTAGATGTAGCTTTTGACTGGAGTCTTTCACCACACACCCCGAAAGGTGGTACCCAGCGGTTCCTAAGAGATTGTCTTTTGGGCTAATTCTTAGATTGGGGTGCACCCTTATAGTTTTTTAGGCCCTCACCAGCTGAAAGTTTTTTAGCAATTTATGTTATTAAAGTTTCGCTGTTTTTTTTACCTGATCTAAGAACAAGAGTCAGTTCGAAAGTTAAATAATAATACAACCTTTATAATAAAAATAAATTAATTATTAAAAAAAAATATCAAATCACTTCTCACCGGAGTACAAACCTCAAGTTTCGCCACACAACTTCCTGTTCGGGACTTTTCGATTTTCGCAATCGACGATTTTCTGAATGAAAATGAGTGCAAGGAAGCCATTCGGCTAATCCGAGAATCTCCGGCGCCACGGGTTAACACTTTTAAAAGAGCCGATTTGTAGACGGAAGAGCCACGGGTACTAAAGAGCCGAAAAAAAAGGGACCTAAGAGCCGCACTTTTTGGGACCAAAGAGCCACAAAAAGGTTACCTTAGAGCCAAAGGAGAAAACCAAAGAGATGAGGAGAAAGAAATGGCGGGACCTTAGAGCTGGGTACTAAAGAGCCAGAATAGGGGTCTTAACAGCCCGAAAAGAAGGCACATAGGGACCTAAGAGCCAAATGAGAGCGGACCTGTTCACAAATAACCTTTACATGCGTAATCGACAGAGTAAGAGGGACCAAAGAGCCAAAAAATAAAAAAACCGTTAGTAGACTACTTTTATGAAAAAAAATTAGAATGTTTTAACCTTGAAATATGTTAGTAATTATTTGTGATAAAATATTCTTTTTCATGCTTCGGAATTAACAAACTTAATTCTAATTAATCAATTTTTTTCTCTGTCTTCGTATATTCCTCAAGATATTTCTTGACGACCGATGAACAAAATGGGCTATTTAACATTTTAACCTTTGAACAAAGAAGTTTGAGACATTAGGAGAAGTTTAAGACTTATATTTCTTAATTTCGTCTTCTCGAGTTAAATTATCTCGAGTTGAAGTTAAATTTATTTAATTTACAAATCACTATAATGAAAAAAATTTTAAAAAAATGTTTTCAGCGAAAACGATTATATTAGGGGCGTTCGTAAGGACTTATACAACACAAAATAGCCGATAAAGTTTTTTTAATATTCGAAACAGACTAAAAAATTACAAAAAATTATGGTAACATTTGGTAAATCAGTAATACCAGGGATACATACGACAGCATTTTAAAATCGGCTTCTCGTAACGCACTTCTGTTTTGTTTAAACAAAAATGTTAAAAGTAACAATTCTGCGGTTGTCGAAGACATTTATTTTGTTTGGTCAATAAAAGTGTTATCGGTAAATAAAAACATATTATAATGATCATTTTCATAAAAACACATCAATTTATTCAATCAAAAGTCTAAAAAAAAACAATTTTGCGACCGTCCAAAACATTTTTTATATTGTATATCCAAAACTTTGATAAATTGCAAATTGTCTGCTAAATAAAAATCCATTCTGGTCACCTAAAATGAAGCTTCGGTTTTTAGGTTAGAACCTATAATATTTATATAATAAATGTTTATATAATATGTATAATGAAGGTATTAACAAAAATAAACATATTTTTTAAATGTTTAAAAAATATGTTTATAATTATTCTTTAATTAAATCAGAGTTCATTTTATAAAATTATAATAATAAACGCACAAAAACAAAATTTTAGGGTGTTGATACAAAGAGATTTGAAAATTTTGAAACCGAGGCAACATTGAGACAAAACTGAGTAACTTAAGAAATTTGCAGCCAGAAAAAAAACTGTTATTTATTAAATATTTCCTTTTTTTCATAATTACAAACATTATTTTGTTTAAAAATCATCAAGACAGACTAAAAAGCCTTTTGTAAAAAGTGAGAACCTACTGAAATTTAAAAATTGCAAAAACCTTTGCCTAAGTCAAAGTTAAAAAATGAGCCAAAAAACTGAAAGTTTTAAAGCCAAAAATGTGTAAAATAGAAAAAAAAACATAAACCATATAACGTAATTAAAAAACGAAACGCATTTAAAGGCTCTAAGTCCGCTTTTTGTGCTTCTTTAGTCTCAAAAAACTATTCTAGGACACGAGGGTGTGGACACGAGGGTACTGGACACGAGGGTACTGGACACGAGGGTACCGGACACGAGGGTACTGAGCTAAGAAAAATTACGTTTGCCACAAATATGTAAATTTTTTAAACTGAATGAACCGAACTAAATTTTAATCGTTTGAACGTGAAGATAATTAAACGTTACATAAGTCGTTTCGTTTTTAATTATAAATAACATTTTTTCTTGCTTAAATAAATGCAATTTAATAATCAAAAAACTACGTAAATTGTTTAAAAAACATCATACTAAAACATGAAATTTTTAAGGGTTATATTACACACAATTTATACCATGGGTTTTTAATAAAAACAATGATAATGTTTGAAGCTATCTCCGAATCTCTGGAGCTTCGAAACTCTGCCTTTGAAAAAACTAAAGAATTATTATTAAACAACCATGAGTGGAATGAGAACGCCAAGAAGTTATTTAATTACTATTTTTGTTTTTTCTAAATCATATACTCGTACGAAAATACGAAGCGAGTTTCAGTTTTTTGCTGTCCTTTTTATATTTAAACTCCTTTCATCGACTCTTGATTAAAATAAATGAGTTTTTTTGATAAAATCTTTAAAAATAATAACTTCTGCAAAAATAGATTTTAGCAGTAGAAATGTAAAAAATAACTTCTTGCTTTTTTTAGTCCACTCTAGCTTTAGGAATTTACTTGAACACATGTTGATCATTTAGAACAAGGCAAACAAAGTGTGCTTTTAAAACCCAAAAACATACAATTGTTAGATTTTTCATGTATGATATTTTATACATTTAAATCTAAGTATAGAGTCGTGAGTTAAATAATCCAACAACGGATCTTTGGGAGTCTTCAAAACCCATTGCACGGTAAACTTTATTTTCCTAAGCCTAAGCAAAACCCAAAAATTAAGCTAAACTTTATCATAATATTTCAATAATAGTGTGCTTTTTAAAAATACCGAATAATTTACTGTTAAAAAAGGCAAGCAATTGTTTTTCGGAAAATATTTTACTAAAATGTTTTATTTGCAATTATTTCTGCAGTTATTTTTTCCGAAAGCATTTTTAAGAATTCATTTTTTTCAACACACCACGAAAAATAACCACAAAAATGTTTTGACAGCACAATCAAAGCATAACAGCAACCTTAATGCTTATTATCTTTCAAGTCGTCTCATAGATTCTCAAGATTTTTAAAACTAGTTATTATATAAAAAAAAATCACGAAAATGTAGACAAATTACACGAAAATGTTTTAATGTTATAAAATTATTATTTTTGTTTTATGTCTTCTCAATAATTTTATTTTTATAATCCTCTTTTATAAGTCAGTCAAACAAACTAAATGATATTTAAATATAATAAACTATTGTTATGCAATAAGTTTATTCCGCTTTATGCGGGAAGGTTATGTTTTTTGCTCGTCAGTACCCTCGTGTCCGTCCCCCTTTGCATAATGAATCGATTTTGCTGCGAGGTTGTGGTGAACGCAATTTTTTTAAGCCCAGTACCTTAGTGTCCAGTACCCTCGTGTCCAGTACCCTCGTGTCCAGTACCCTCGTGTCCAGTACCCTCGTGTCCAGTACCCTCGTGTCCAGTACCCTCGTGTCCCGTTCCCCAAAAAACCAGCCTCCTAAGCGTGGCTCTTTGTACCCTTGGCTCTTTAGTGTTTTTCGTGATTATCTCCCACTTGGCTCTTTTGTCCCTTTCGTTCCCGCTGCTTGGCTCTTAGGTCCCTTTTTTCCGGCTCTTTAGTACCAAGCTCTAACGTCCCTTGGCTCTTCTGGCCCGTTACCAAAGAGCCCATGGAAATTTTAGTTTTTAGAATTTTTTGAAAGCAGATTATTCAAAACCGTTAAGGAAGTTTTTTTAGTGTTCCGGGTATATTTTTTTGTTGGCTATTTACTGAAAAAATTTGATTTTCTGTGAATATTTCCGACGGCGGCAACGATTGAGAAAAAAATAATTTTACGTATATTCTTAATTAGTTTTTAATAAAAATTGTAATGTTTATTTATTTTTTTTTTGAGTTTATAAAACATCATAGAATTTTGACTTCCCAGACGACAGATTTATTGTCTGCTTTCGCATTTTGTTTTTGTATTTAAAAACTAAATTTATCAACAACTGAATATATTTAGCTTTTTATAATTTTTTTTATTTCCCTCCCTCATAAATTTTTTTCCAGTTTATTCTTTATTATAATAATTTTAATAACCACTTTGTTATATAGTTATAGTCTTAAAGCTCCCACGTCATAATGAATGATGTTTAAAAAAATAAATTATAAACAAAAAATTGAGAACCGATATTTTATCCATTCCAAAATACGCTTTATGAGTGCCGACCCCGATCCACTCAGGACCCCAAGGACCCCGGATTGCAGACTGTGGATTTAGGTTTGAATCCGAACATCTTCGTCGGGGATTTAGATATCCGGATCGCCAATTATATGGGAATAGAACCGAAAAGGTATGCTTATGTAAGTCTAATATAAATCCTTAAAGCTCACATAAAAGTTTGAACAGTGAGTTCGCAACTGTTAATAGCTATTATAATAATTCCCGCTTTGTAATTGCGGAGTAGAAATGTGTTTGCAATCGTCAAAACCCCGCATGTATTTAAAAGTTGCGTTAAATCCTTAAACTTTAAATTAATTTAGAAAGTACGTTCGCAAAATTGTTATTTTTTTATATGATAAACTCTCGCTACTTGTCGATCGTAGAAATGCCTTCGTAATCTCAGCTACCGTAGCTACTTGAAAGGATTTCTGTTTACTATGCTGAGATTTCGGCACAGCTACAATTAGTAACACGTAAACATTTGCGCATTGATTGGCAAAGCCACGGAAATGTATTTTTTCAATGTAGTTTTTTATCACTAGATTCTAAAGCAGGGTCTGAGAGCCTAGTTAGGTTGTCTTTTTTCTGTACAAAAGTTTTCCTATTTTCTACCTGTTTATGAACAAATATATCGTTAAGCAGTATACAACAAAATAACTACAACGAAAACTCAAAGATAAACATATGAAGTGTGTTTTAATATATAAACGAACTTTATAAACAGGTTTTTGTTTGCTTCACCTTCAAAACTTATCTCTTTTTTTGAAGCAATAATAACTGTCGTATTCATACATAATTTAATCTGACATAAACATGTATGCAAGATAATTTTTTGGTTTCTTTCTTCCAGCCATTTGCCTCCATTCGTAGTGATTTGGCGACTCAATCAAAACGTCATGCAAAATCATATAAACTATAGCGTACTAACGATGTTTCGCGGAGCTCCGCTTTTAGGAGCTTCGGAACAACTTCAGGAACTCCAGAGTTTTGAAGCTCCGCCTTATTTTTCCAGAGCATGGCATTGGTGGAGGGCAGGGACATCACTTATGTGAATAATAACTGTGTTTATCCTTATAGTTATTTACCTTCATATTATTTCTTTTTTCCCACCTGTCTTTTTCTTCTGGCTCAGTCTAGAAAAACAATTGTACTTTTATCTAGCGATAATATTTTCGCGCATCACCAAAGGACCAATCAATAGCCTAAAATTTTCTTTTACTGATTGGTTCTAAATGCGCTTATTTTTTACGTACGGACTGCAAAATCTTAGCCACGATATTGCTAATCAATCGTCTTTTACTATTTTGGGCGTTGATTGCCGCAATGCAGGCATATGCTTTTAAAGAAATGTTCCTGTTTCTTTAAACCTCCTTCACAATTCTGGGGCAAAATTTTTTTTAAATTCCTTCCGTTGTTAATAATCCTTTCGGTATTAATAATGTTTCACAAAAAATTCAATCAAACAATCAATATTAAATCAATAATTTTCTGTTTAGTATTTTAAAAATTACATTAATTCTGTCTTTCACACCAATCCGCTTACAAGTGTTCGCCTCCGTTGATTTAAGGTCGATGGAGCCGAGGGAACTTCGTGCTGAAACTTGGAGCCGAAAATAGGGAACTTGGAGCCATAAGTTAGAAACTTAGAACCCTAAGTTGGGAACTTAGATCCAAAAGTGGAACGTTTACCTAAGCCTGAGCGAAGCCTAACTCTAACCTTAACTAATTTTTTCTTAAAGTGGCTTCAAGTTCCCAAGAAAATCCGATGTCTCCAAGTTTCAAGTTCCAAGGTCCAAGTTTGTGGCTCTAAAGACCCCGCACCCGTCTGTTGTACTAAGCTGGCTCTAAAAAAACAATAAAAGTCAGTCAGACCGATTAATTCGCCCAACGGCCTATTTAGCATTTTTTCTAGACTATTACCGCAAAATCAAGAAAATCTTGAATCTTGAATCTTGAATCAAGCTTTAGGGATAATTAAAAACAATGCTGTCCCGGAATTAAATTGTTATTGCGCTCCTTAATTCTATAGTTTATTTGCGATTATCTGACTGTATATTTGGAATAAACTTATTATTACGTATTTTAAACAAATGGATCCAGTTGTCAGAGTACTTTCAAAATAGCTTCGTTGCTTTTTTTATATTCAAGTAAAATAATTTTTCACTTTTTAAATCATAACAAATTTTTAAACCGTTCCATTTGAGAGTGATCAATCGATAAATTTAATGTTACAGCAAGACCTGGGATAAAAACATAAAAATTTCTTAGGAAATACTTGAATACACAACATACCAATTGAATGCCCGCATAAAGGAACGGTGTTTAGAAGTGCTGTTTTAATTTTTCCAAAACTTAATAAAACAATAATTCTAAAAATACAGATAGAGTAATTTAAAATGCATTTCAAGCTTAAATAAGGTTCAAATCGCTCATTAAATAGTGGAAGTCCAGGGCTCCGTAGCTCCAAAGCTTCCTCCGCTTTAAATAGGCAGATCTCCGGAGCATGATGTTGAAGGGTAGGAAGAAACGTCACTAGTGTTTTAAGTTTTTTGAATTAACACCGCTGAGTTTTAGGGGCGAATCTATACAGGGAGAAATTTACGACACCGGTAAAGCGTATGACATTCGCACCGATTTCTTCAACCCGGATTCTGAGGAGTATTCAAAAGAGCTTTTAGAAAAACAATTCAGTTTTATATAATTAAGCACTTTTTATAATCTAAAACCATCGAAACAGAAAAAAATTAATAAATTAGAAAACAGTTGTCATGTTGGCCATTTCATTTTTTACATCCGACGTCGTACAGAGAATGAAATAAAAGTTAAAAATTCTTTAAACATTAATATATAACTTAAACATAATATTCCCAAAATTGTTGTCGATGATAATAAAAGTTCATGAACATCTTTAGCGTGGACATAAAACGTTAATTTCTCAAAGCACTAAAAAAACTCTAAAATCAAGCTAACTTTATTATGATAACGTTTGGCTCACCTTCAAAAGAGTCCCGGCACAAAAGAGTCCTGAAAAAAATCAAAGCTGGCACAAAAGAGTCCTGGCACAAAAGAGTCCCGGCACAAAAGAGTCCTGAAAAAAATGCGTTTATGCGTCCACGCTCTTCGAGCGCTGAGGTAAGCACAAAAGAGCCCTGGCATAAAATCAATTTTTCACAGCTCTCATACAATGTTCACACCTCAGCTGTCTTCCAGTTTACAGTTGACGTATTTCAACACGTCGTTACTCTGACATAATGAGTTAAAAGCATTGTAAAATACTCGTAACTGTAACTCTTTTTATATCTTAACACATAAATATTTTGTCAAAGTAACGACGAACAGTTAATTTAAAAGATTTTTAGTTAAATTTTTTTTAAAAGTTGTTATTTTTTTCTTGGGAAAACAAATGTTATATTCCAATAATTGCAGTTTTCAATCCTTTCATTAGCGAGCTGGAGAAAAGTTACCCGCAGATTTTTTAATGTGGTTAAAAACCCAGATAGTTACCCAAATTTTTTAATGTGGTTTTATGTTTTTTGAGCTAAAGAACGTTTGCGTTAGACTTCAAAAGAATTTCAAACGTTTCTGTAAATTTAAACATTTTTCTTTGAAAGACCGCTAATATTTTAACGACAACTTAAACATGGGGGCATTTTCATAAAATTATACGCTTAATTCATTATGTGCAGTAGTTGCGTTAACGAGTCATTATTGACTAATCAAATAAGTTTTAATCAAATACAAAACTAATAATTAATCACTAACATTTTTATTGTAAATAAATAATAAATCGTTTCAGTAAAAAATTCGTATTTAACATTTTTAAATTGCTTTGTTATTTTTCCCTAGAAATTTTTTTGAGTTTAGTGAATATTTACCTTACTTACTGCGTATTTTGTGGTGTTATCTTGTCATTTAAAGTTATGCTCAATAGTTTTGCTTTTCTGGTGTATTTGTTTGCATTGCGTTATGATCAGAAGGAATTTAAACAAAACATTTAGCATTAATAATTCGTGTAATTTGTGTAATTCAAATGCCAAGTATTTAGAAAGAATTGACAAATATTTGGTTAAATAGGTGCCAACACTACTCACTAAGAACCTGATAATAAAGCTACTATTTGGTAAAAAATTACCAAGTAGTTTCGAAAAATCAACCAAATATTTAGTTAAAAAACACAGAATAATTAAATTAAAAAAATACTACATAATTGGTAAAAAAGTACAGAAACCTGTATTCGTCCGGAGGTATAACCATATTTGGTTGTTTTTTACTCGTTATTTGGTTAAAAATCACCAAATGAGCGGAGAGAGTGTCTGTTTGTGTTTTTTTGTTTGTTTTTTAATCTGTAGTTGTGCGCAATGGCACGCAAAAAGTCCCAGTGGTCTGGTCATCTTGTTGTCTGACATCTGCGGTCGTTCTTACAATTACGATTAAAACACTAGTTTGATAAAAATTGTAATATTTTAACAATGAACAAAAAATTATGCCAACTAAAATCATTATTTAGACATGATTTTGTTTGACATACATTCAATTATGACAAAAACACTGATTCAATATTATACGATTTATACCCAAATACTACAATGATTTTTTTCTTAGTTTTTAAACGCTTTACAAAGCTTTAAGCGTTTTAATAACTAAAAAATAAAAATACATGAAAACATTAATTTTTTTACCCGCGAAATTCTTCACACAACCTTTTAAAAGGCTAATTAAAAAACAAATAAAAAACTGAAAGACACCTGAGATGTGAACATTGTATGTTAGCTGTGAAAAATTGATTTTATACCAGGACTCTTTTGTGCCGACCTCAGCGCTCGCAGCGCTTTGGCACATGAACGCATTTTCTCCAGGACTCTTTTGTGCCGGGACTCTTTTGTGCCAGGACTCTTTTGTGCCTGCTGCGATTTTTTTCAGGACTCTTTTGTGCCGGGACTCTTTTGTGCCGGACCCATAACGTTTTAATTAATGGTGTTTTTTTTTTGAAAGCTAGTGAAAACTCTGGTGTTTACAGAAGTCATGTAAATTCATAATTCTTCTTTCAAAAAGTGTTAAGAGTGTGTGGAACTTTTGTCTTTTACATTACGTATTTCAGCATCTTCAGCATTTCGTCCTAGGAAATCTCGTCTTTGAAACATCTCGTTTTTGAAAAATTCGTCTATTTTCAAAAAAGCTAGTTTCCGCCCAAACAATAAAGTTTTGTTTTATTTTTAAGAAAAAAAAAAGTTTTTTACCTTTCAATTCAAAAAGCACACCATTAAATACAAATTTACCACAATAAAGTTTTGCTTGATTTTTAGATTTCGCTTGCGCTGAGGTTCTGTTTTTAGAAAAAAAATCATTTAAAAGTTTTTTATAATTAATTTTTGCTTAATTTGTGGCCTTTGCGTAGGTTAAAAAAAAGTTTTCAGTCCATTGTTTTAGTCGCAAAATACGGGAAACTCGTTTTTTGAAAAGCACGATTAAAAAGTCACACCCGAAATACGAGTTTACCGAAGAGGAGATGTTAGAAGACGTATTGTAAAAGACAAAATTTCCGGGAACCTTATCAAAGGCCTCAATAATTAAGCCAAGAAGAATTTAAAATTACGACGCTATACATATAATCATTTTTAGCCAATAAAATTATGAAAGAAATTAATTGACCTCTATGGTTTTAATGTCTCCACACATTTTACCGCGCAGCAAAGTTCGTGTCACGTTTTAGTCCTTCTAATTTGATTCCCACACTTACCCGAATTGCCGCTTATTTTAGTGAAAAGACGTTGTTGTTAATAAAACAACGTCATGAGATGGAATATGCGGGCATTTTTTAAGAACAACCCATTTAAGTGGTCACCGGAAAGATGGACTACTTTAAATATGGAAAAATACTTGTTCAAAACTGTAGTTTTTCAAGAACAGCCCATTAAATTAAAATAGTTTTATTATAAATCTTAAAAAAAACAGGTAAACTTAAACAAATTGTCATGATAAAATATAAATCGTGGACTATAGATCTTAGTACGGCTGTCATTAGTACTAAAGCTAAAGTGCTTTAGTACTAAAGGGTTTTTTGGGCTTAGTACTAAAGCTAATGCGCGGCTAAACTTAAATTAGCTGGCAAAAGTTCGGCAAAAGGTATGGGCCTGGCAAAACGTTAGCTTTTGCCAGGAAAAAGAAAAATCACCCAAAAATGATTGACCAAAAAAAATGACCAAAAAACCAAAAAAAAACAAAGTGTTCACCAATCAAAAGCATGATTGTTTAATGAGATTTCTATCCATGAAGTGGAGAGGTATGGTGGGGTCCTTTAACCTCAAAATTTTAAACCCCCCTTCTAGACAAAAGTCGAGTTCTCCTCAGAAAATCTCTTTTTTTTTAATTTGGTTCTTCCCCAGAATTTTAATCTAAAACCTCTAAAGTATTTTGTTTTGAAAACCCACAAGACACACCCTGGCCCTCTTCTAAATTTCAAAATTTTCCATACATCCTTCCCAAAATTCATAATGCAATTTACCCCCAGTAACCAACCAGCTCAACCCTTTCCCTCACTCTTAGCTGCCTAAAAACTATGCTTATATAAAGTTGATATACTGTATTTTTACTTTAAAAGAAACATGAGTGAATATTTTGAACAATAATGCTAATTAAAGCGATTAAAACGAATTTTGGTTTCAAGGTGCTATCATATGGGATTTTAATTTTTGTGTTTCTTATTTTTGTTTAAGCATTTTTTTGCTTTTTTGAAATATTTTTCGAGTTTCTAAGTGCTTAATATTAAAATAATCTTATTTTTACTATTTCATATGGGCATTTTGTAAAGTTTATCATGCAGTAAGCGTGTTTTAACATTTAAAGTTAAAACTGGAATACAGTTTCAAGACCAACTTTAAAACTGTAAGATTAACCCTAAAAATAATATTTTTTAAATATAAAACTGAGACTTGATGCAATAAACGTTAAAAAGGCCTTTAGCGTTAAGTTTTTACCCTAAACTTAACAATGCAATGCTAGGAATTACCTTAAAAAAGGAATAATTTTTTTAAATTTAAGAACATTTCCATATTTGTCAGTTTGGCAAAAGCTAAAGCTAAAGTGGTTTAGTACTAAGCCTTTTTTGGGGCTTAGTACTGAATCTAAGGCTAAACGATTTTTGAACCTTTAGTACTAAAGCTAAGGTGCGGCTAAAATGAAATTCCTCGGCAATGCACACCCGTAGACCTTAGTTTCCCTAAGCAACCTAAGCGAAACTTCCAAATCAAATAAAACTTTAAATTTAGTTTGATTTTGATGTTTTGCTTAAGTAGCTTAGAAAAACTAAGGTCTAAAGTCCATGAGAAAGGTATTTTCGAGTTTTATCAAGATAATTTACTTGAAAAACAACGTTTTTGAACAATCAATGTTTCCGGTGACCTCTTAAATGGGTTGTCCTTGAATAATGCCAATATCTGTGCCGGACACTACACTTCGTATTCCTCGAGCAATTTAATCGAATTTCAAATATTAATCTAAACTTTATAATGATAACATTTAAAAACTGCCTTCGAAGAGTGTTTTCTTTTTTCTAAAAGTTTCGTTATAACGCCCAAGTTAACGGCGAAAGACCGCGTTTCGGCGGTCAGCGGACTTGGACATTTGCAGTCTTCCTCAACGACGTCCACGACGGCGGGGAGACTGAATTTCCCTACGCGGGACTGAAAATTCGCCCCAGAAGAGGGCAGGCCCTGGTTTGGAACAATTTGAAACGAAACGGTCAAGTGAACCCAGTGGTATCTAACTTTACCGTAGCTAAACGCGAGAAGTTGGAAACTTCGTTATTTTTTTTTTCGATTAAAAACAGTTTTATTTTGAAAAGACGGGTATCCTAATTAAAAATTAAGACACCGATTTGCAATTAGTCACATAAAAAATATAATAATATTTTGCAGAAAATAATTTCAGGTAGCCACGAACTTAAATTTTAAATTTGATTTAATTCGGACCAATAATAAATAAATAGTTTCAATAAATTTGACAAGAAAAAAAATCGGGTACGGTGTTTTGTTTGGTATTTCTTGTTGCCATTTTTTTTCAAATCTAGCACTCCATTTTCTTCCGTTTGAAAAGGTGCGCTCTAATTAGGTTTATGACCCTAATTAGGGCCATTACACGCTCTAAAAATCGTCACTTCAGACAAAATAACTTAATTAGCACATCCAAAGTCCCTAAATAGAGCGTGTACTAGTTAGGGTGCTTAATATGTCTAATAGATTAAAGAAGTCACATGTTTTTTTCCTTATTATTATGTTATATTTTTTTGCTAAAAAAGAATTTTGCGCAAACAGAAAACATTCAACAGTGATCAAGGCGCTCTTTTTTACCTTAATGATAAAAATAAGTTTAATCACCATATACAATTTAAAGAATATTGCAACAGCAAATAAGGTTTTCTTTTGCTTTTCCCTTTTTGTCGCTTATGATTTAAAACCAATGGATTTTGAATATTTTACTTACACGGCTTAAGTCAATCGAGATAAATTACAGGATACCATCGGGTACTATAAACAAATATTTTCAGAGTGAAGACCTTGTCAAAATAGCAAAATTTTGGGTCTGCGATCCCGCGAAATCAAAATTCCTTATAAAACAAATAATTTTTACCCAATTTTGTCAGAACTGGAGGTTAGCGAACAATAATAAAACAATGTCAAATATTTTTGTAACTTTTAACCAGTGTCTAAACTATTTTTGTGCATCCTAGGGTTTTCATATGTTAATTTGTTGACCAGAATAAATAAAAAAAGTAATGGTTTTAATTTAGTCCGTAGAGCTGCTAAAACAAGCTATAAACAGAGCGGGAAAAAGCGCGATTTCCTCCTCGGTGCACGTTTAGACAGAAAAGATGTGGACTAAAGTAACAATTTCACCCTGATGATATTATTCGTAGTGTGAAGCGACTTTAGTAATTTAACATCTGGCATGTGCAGTTGCTCGTTAAATAAGGAAATTACAGCAGATAATTTTGATTTTTTATTCAGCTAACCAATAAAACATTCCAGTTGTAGTTCTTCTATAGTCGAAGGAATCGGCAATGAAAAAAAATCATCGTCACAGCAAGCTTTAAAAATCGCGAATGGCCACTTTTTAAATCAGAGCTTTTAATTGTAGATGTTAGTGGCGATTTCGCGATTGTCAAAGGTGGCTGTGACGATGATTTTTTTCAATTACCAATCCTCCAACTATAAGGGAACTACAAATAGGTTGGTTGCGTATGGTTCACCAAATAAAAATTAATATCATGTGGTCGAAGGGCTGGTTCATACTTATGACAAAACGTCCTTTGGACAAAGTCCAAAGGACTTTTGTTTTTTGGACTTTGTTCAAAGGACGTTTTGTCATAAGTATGAACCAGCCCTAAATCTTTTGTTTAGTGAGCAACTGCACATGCCAAATGCTAAATTTTTACAGACCACATACGGACATCACGGACTAGTTGACATCTCTTCTGTCTAAACATACGCCCGGTAGAAAACCGCCCTTTTTTCTTGCTGCGTTTTTAAAGCATTTTTTATTGCTAGTAAATATAATATGTCGCACGCGCTTTGAATTTCAAGTGTACACGTTAGGTTGAATTTTTTGACCATTTGAAATATCAGTTTAATCAGCTTTATTTATTTATAAAAAAACACGAATATTTTATCGAGTTTAGCTACGCAGGCTTTATATTTAAGTAAACCAGTGCTCAAAGGTGAGAAATTCGTCCTTGTTAAAAGATTTAGAACTTTTGGATTTCTTAAAACTAATTTCGTGCCGATTCACTATCATCAAATGATACCAGTATTTACAACGGTATGGTTTTACTTCCATAATAATGTGAATGTTTTTTGAGAAAGACTGGTATTTTAGAAAAACAAATGTATATTCCTATACATGCCGGCTTGAAAAACTTTTGAATTATTTCTTTTATGTAAACATTTTCTGATTCTTAACGAGTTTCAAAAGCAGGTAAATTGGGTTTATAGCGTTTAAAAAATATAATATAATAATACAAAGAAAAATATTTAACTTTTATATTTTGTCAAAAGCAATTAAGTGTTTCAGTTTATATATGTTACACAAGTCAGGATTTTAAGGACCCTCAAAATTTCATATAGTATTTGTGATCACGTCATATATGTTTTGCTCTGTGGAAATAGTTGTGGAAGGAGCTAATAGAATCACTGTTAGCCAATTAATGCTTGGGAAAAAAATAATCTCCAATGGATGAAAGATCTCCTTCCTTCATAAGCACTAATTGGCTTAACGTGATTATATAACGTTAACTTTATAATGAATATTAACACTGAACAATTTCCGTTTCAATGGGAAGGTTTTTTAACTATCGTGCATTTCTAGGGCTTCGTATTTCTGAAACATCAACACAACTAGAAGTTTTTACAGTAGTCGGACTTTTCTTGCTGTTAAATTTTTATTTATGGACTCTTACCTTTATATATATATTCTGACTCTATTTGCAAACATTTATAGAACGGCTTCGAAAAGCATAAACTTCCGACAACTTTGCACCGTAAGCTGTTGGCATTCCACAAAAGCCGTCGGCTAACCAAACAAAAGGAGACAAGCGAAGCCATCGGTGACTACATTCACACCGTAAACTCATCCATTCACCCGGCCTACTTAGCTCAGACAACCCGAGAATTGGATAATCTTCTGTTCAAATATCTTCAAGGTATTTTGTTTGTGCATCCACTGCCACTGTGAACAAAGTATACCACCGTTTATTTTCTGAGAAACCACGGTATTGCGTTCACATGTTTTTAAGATGCAAATTATCAGTCGATTTGCGTGATTCAATCCACTATTTATAATTTGCATATTCGAAAAACGTGCAGATATTTCGGTAATTTCAGAACAGTGTACCAAAAGAGGTTTATTTTACAGGTATTTTTAGTGAACCCTGCCGATATATATATGTAAATTGGATTGCTATGATTTTAATCAGTTTTTAATTCAAGTAACTCGCTGGGTACGTTGTAGACTAAATCTATTCAAAAAAATGATTGAGACTGGAAAAAACTTTTTCAAGTGAGCATACGTATCTCGCTAACAATACGGTTGGTTCAGACGATAATTATATCAAGTATAACTTGATATAATTATACTGAACTATAAGCTAGCTAACATTAAGCTCTATACTAGTGATGTTCTGTTCCTACCCTCCACTATCATGCTCCGGAGCTCCGATAGCATTCAAAGCGAAGTGAGCTCCAGAGCTCCGGAGCTCCGCCCCTTAAATGAACGATTTTAATCTTATTTAAGCTTGAAATATATTTAAAGTTACTCTATCTGCATTTCTAAGACTATTTCTAGAGTTTTAAATAACTTTAAAAAAAATACTTTGCACAAAATTTTGACAAAATAATATATGGCATTATTCTTTAATTATTCATAAAATTAGTACAAAAATAGGGCGGGGCTCCGGAGTTCCAAAGCCCCGGAACTCTGGATGTTGCTTCGGATTTCCTAAAAGCTGAGCTCCACTCCGAAGCTCGGAGCTCCGGGGCACATCACTACTGTACACTCCAAGAATTTTTGTAAAAATCGATTTTAATGTTAGCGAGACGTTCTCACCTAAAATCTTTTTCCAACCTTAATCACATTTTTTATTGACTTCAGTGATTTTTCCCGGAGCTGTCATGTATAGTTATGTATTTACTCGTTTTTTTTGAAGCTATTGTTTCCAAAATTTATTAAAAACATTAAAAATAGATCTAAAAGTGCGATTAAAATAATTTTAAAGAATATTTTAAGGGTAAATAAGCTTTAGAATCGTTTAGAAGTATCGGTCTGGAGCTTCTTCTGCATTTAAAATCGGGAGTTACGTCGTATCATGTATGATATTTGAAACATAAGAACTTCAAAAAACTATTAGGTTTTTTTACACATGTTTTTTTTGTTCTACTTTCCTCTTCTTTCTTTCTTATACTCTAAGACCCAAGACATTTTTTTTCCACGTCTGAGATTCCAAAATTATCGAAAAAAAGTTTGTAAAAAAGAGCTGATATAGGATTCTCAGCCAGTAGCTATTAAAGTTTTCTTGTTCATATGAAGATTGTTCAGCTGTATTTATTAAGATATATTTTAAATTTTATGGTGTCTTAATAAATGAAATGTAACACTATTTGAATCAAAACACAGTTTGGAGAATTATTTACGTTTCGGCTCAATTCCTTGAGCCTTTATGAAGGCCGTTTGCTGTTCCGTTTGTCATTTAAAACGGGGTCTCTTTTTAGGTGAAATAGAGAAATGGTCTAGGGAGCGGCTGATCTTGACTTCCGTTTACGGGATACGGGAGTACGCCCGCGGAGCTAGTCTGGGTCCGTATTCCGAAATTTCTCGCTAGAAAAATCGATAATTAGGTAACTTTATGTACAAATGTCCTGAGTGTCAGAGTGTAATGCCAGTGTTTCTGCTATGTTTTCATGAACGGCGAAGGTGGGTTATCTTGGCATATATAAAAGCTACCTTTAATAATCCATAGTAAAAAATAACGCGTCAAATGAGGTCTAAATTGAACCTTTATAATAGCCCGCGCATATTCGCTTTTTGTTTTATCATATTCGCGTATTTGTTTTGAAGCTCTAAACAAATGGTTACTGAAGACCGTGAGCGCCAAGAACAACATCTGCTCCTTCTATTTTCGGATTCACTGAGCTATACGTCAAAAAAATATCGCTAGTTTTAACAACAGAAATATTTAACCCTTTATAAACTAAATTTAATAAAATTTTTAAAAAAATTATAAAAAAATATAACGACGTGATACAATTTTTTGCAAATTACAATTTAAACTGTTACCGAGACAAAAACATCTTTAGTCTTAACATATTTAAAAATGATATTTAACTTTTTAAAAACTCTTTTTAATATAAAACTTGTTTGAAAATTAAAAAAAATTTACAGCAAATTCCCAAATTTCGATGTTTTCATATTTAAACTAATGTTCTTCTACCGTACCCCTAATATCATGTTCTACAGGTTCTGCCATTTAAAGCTGAGTAAATTTAAATTCAACTTGAATAATCACGTTTTAAGTTATTCTAGCAGAATTTTTGGAACTATAACCTTTTTTATACGATTTTAATCAGTTTTTTGGAAAAAAAATTTAGACCTGATTAAAAAAACAACTAATATGGCGGAATTCTTTAATTACACAGAAAACTGAACAAAAATAGGGCGAAGCTCCAGAACTCCAAGAAAAAACATTAATTTAAACGTAACTAACCCTATGTTTAAACTGCATTTAATTTCCATCACCATAGTTTACAAAACTTTCATATTTTTTCAAAGTTGAAGTATCGGTTATATTCCCCGGAGTTCCAGCTCTCCGAGCTATGGAGCATTCGAAAAATTCGCGAATACCGGCCCGTAGATTGTCACACGGACCGCCCAGCCACGCACATCATCAGCGTCATCATCAACGTGGACCAATCGGTGGATCGCCCGTGGCTACTCCATATACACGACCACTTGGCACGAGTGCACCGGGTAGAAATGGACGCGGGTAACAAAAATTTAAATAAAAACAATTTGTTGCCGTTGCAAACCGCCGCGCATAAGTTTAGTTGGTTCCAGTTTCAGTGCATGGGATAGAAATGTTCGTGAGCACAAAAATTAGCGCATAATATGGAAATTTTTCGGTCACATATTTTGGTGATGTGCAAAATCACCATACAAGTAGTGTAAAATCACCATGGCAAAATTCACCATAACGTAGTGCAAATTCACCATAACAATCATAAATGCGTTTGCAAACTAAAATGCGTTAAAAAAACTAAGTTTTAATCATAAAAGCATTAAAAATGTTTTAATTTTTTTCCTAAACCTAAGCAAAGCCCTAAAATTTCAGCAAAATTTTATCATGATAAAATTTTGTTGCATTTTCTAAGTGTCAAAATTTAAAGGAAATATCGCAAACGCATTATATTCATGATGAACTTACACCACCTTATGGGGATTTTGTAACGTTTATGGTGATTTTAGCCTATGGTGAATTTGTCCATGGCGTGTTTTTATACGGACCCCATATTTTTGGCCTCTGCATCACGACTTGGTAAAAATGACTCTGAAAACGTTTGCAGTGGGTTGGTGGTCGCCTTTTTCGTGCTGCGGCCATTTTTGTCAAATTATGGTCGAAGTGGTTGAGGAAACACTAGTGATGTTAACCGAAGCTCCGGAGAACTTAAGGTAATATCGGTATATTTTGCCAAATTACAACAACGCAAATTAGGAGTTTTTCTTATTTTTTTATTATTTCATTATATTTTTTTTGTTTTTTAGGTGACGTAATGTTTTACGAATCGGCCAAACTTCCCCATGGACGTCCGGAACCTCTGGACGGGGATTACTACGCCAATATTTTCATGCACGCAATGCCGCTGGATTGGAGCGAAAAATACGCCAAAATCGACGAAGCTTACAGACGCAAAAGGGTCGTGTTAGATTTCAGACCCTTCGGATGAAAAACAGTCAACGATTTCATACACGAAACAATGCGAAGAATTTAGCGATATCACAAAACCATTGTGTTTACATCAAAACAGTATTTATTGCTCAGTTAAATATTGCGAACAAATTTTAACAACTAAGTATCCGCAGTAGAGAACGTATAAACAATTCTAAAACCAAGCCCAACAATAACGGTGCAGTTGTTCAGTAAATAAAAAAACGAGAGGCCATAACCATAACGAATTACAAATTGTTCACGTTTACCGTTATTTATAAAAACTACAAAAATTTGGGTCCGCGGTCCAAATGATTTCTACCAATTTCTTTCGGAAACCGGGTTTAAACAACTACATTAAAACAATTTCGAGTATTTTTGTTAACTTTTGACCATTATTTAGAGCTATATCAAGCGTAACTAAGGTTTCTCATATGTTAATTTTTTTTTGGTTAATCAGAAAAAAAACATTTTGTGATGCTTAATTAAATATACAAAAAGACCACTAAAATTTTTCAAGTATATGTTTTATTTGTATATAGTATTTCCAGTTTCAAGGATAATACAAAAAATGGATTTAATTTGAGAGGAACTTCGTTTCGTGGTGGGACCACCGACCTAATTTTTGTTATCCATTATAAATTGATGTAAAAAATCATGATAAATGGCATTTTGATTGGTTATCACACTGTCCACCGTTTTCATTTAGTACACAACTGTACTAAGTTTGGTTTGCCTACGTTTGGTTTCTAACCCCCACTTAGGTCATTCGAAGCGAAGCTTAACCTTTTAAATGCCCACTTAACCGTATTTGTAATTTTGATGTATTTTAAAATTTAATATAGCGACAATTTAAAGATATGTATTTTTAAGTTTTAAAATTTTTTTAATGTGATTACTCTTTGCACTGACTAAAATAAAGTCTTATTAAGCTCCAAAAACTGAAGTTTTGCTACGGAGCATCAAGAAAGAAACATCCCAGTTTTAAAACTTTCTAAGCGATGCAGTACCAGCCAGTAGTTACGACTGTAATATCCAGACTTTTGCGAAATTGCTCGACTGTTTTCTATGTATTACCTAACGACACAATGAAATAGTATATAACAGTATTTTAAAACTAGCCTTGAAAAATACTCTAAGAATAGAGCAGGAAAAGGGGTGATTTCCCCCGGGCGTATGTTTAGACAGCAAAGATGTGGACTAGTCTGAGATGGACATTATGTGGACAATAAGAATTTTGCATTTGGTTTGAGCAGCTGCTCACTGAATAAAAATTTCTACCATATGATAATGATTTGTTTATACATTGATCTAATCACACAGCACTGTTGCATTTTTTTTAGTCTGAGTAAATGTCCATTGAAAAAAATCATACTCAATGCAATCTTTGACAAGCACGAAGTCGCCACTTTTCCAATTAGAAGGTTATATTTGTATGTGTAAGAAACAACTATAAATTTGAAAAAGTGACATTTCGCGCTTGTCAAAGATTGCTGTGAGTATGATTTTTCAATTGACATTTCATCAAACTAAAAAAATGCAACAGTGCTGTGTGATCATATCAATGTATAAACAAATCATTATCATATGGTAGAGATTTTTATTCAATGAGCAGCTGCCCAAACCAATTGCGAAATTCTTATTGTGCACATAATGTCCATCTCAGACTAGTCCACATCTTTTCGTCTAAACATACGCCCGGGGAAAAATCGCCCCTTTTTCCTGCTCTATTCTTAGAGCATTTTTCAAGGCTAGTCTACCACTTTTTTTGATATAAATTAAAAAATAGTCTAATAAACTATAGTTTTAGCTGCGCAATGACATATGTTTATATTCATTCCGTTACCGACATATACTTTTTAACAGTTTGAATATTATCAATAGAATATTATTTAGGAATAAAAAGTAGTTCCTAAGAATTATTGCGCAATTTTCTATGATTTCCAAAGAACCCATGTTTTTGTGTTTGTTTTTTTTTTGATCAATCAGTAACGAGGGAGGAATATTGGTTTTAAGATATAAGCGTTTGAAAAATAATATATTAATAATAAGGAGAAGAAGAACATAATACTTAATTTACCCATCTTTTTTAATTATAGTTTACGCGATGCCGTTGGGCTTAGTCTCAGTGTGGCGCTCCCACGCCACCGATAATTCATTTATTATAAAAATAAAAAATAATAAGAAGAAGATGAGTTTAAATTACAAAATTTACCCACGTTGTTTAATAGTTAGCGTTATAGTTAGCGCGGGGCAGTGCGGCGCTCTAGACAAAGTTTACCTACATTCTCTAAATATAGTTGGCGCGATGAAGTGCGCCAATAATTTCAATTATAATTTTTAAAATAAAAATAATAATAATAAAAAGATGATGAACATAGATTATAAAATTTACCCACGTTCTCTAAGTATAGTTGGCGCGGTGCCGTGGGCTAAATTGCAGTGTGAAACTCCCGCACTACCGATAATTGGAATTATATTTTTGAAGTATAAATAATAATAAGAAGAAAAATAAGATAAACATGAATTACAAAATTTAACAGGTACTTTAGTTATAGTTGTCGCAGTGCCATGGGGCTAAATAGCAGTAGGCGTTCCCGCGCCACCGATGATTGCAATTATTTTTTTGGAATCAAAAATTAAAAAAAGATGATGAACATAAATTACAAATTTTATCCAGATTATCTGAAAATAGCTGGTGCGGTACCGCAGGGTTAAATCGCCACGTGAACGATGAAAGAATATTGATTTTAAGATAATGAGCTTTAAAATTATAATAATAAATAGAAGAAGATGAACATAAAGTTTTAAAAAAATTGCCAACATTCTCTAATTATAGTGTGCACGGTTCTGTGGGGCTAAACCGCCGTGTGGCGTTCCCGCGCTACCGATGCTTTTATTATTTTTTAAAATAAAACTTTGACTTAATTTTGTCATCAGGAATGCAATAATTAAAAAAAGTACTTTGTTGTTTTCGCCGTTTTCCGCGCGGTCGAAGTAGATGGCGCTGGGAACTGGTTCGGTTTCCAGCACCAATTAAAACCGGTCTTCTGCTTTTTTTGTGCGGTTTCTATGAGGGGCTGTTCGTTGTCTGCTCTGTATTGTTGTCAAAAGGCTGTGATTGTGCGGTTGGGAGTGTTTATTTGTCGATTTTTTTTTAATTTGATCAATAAATCTTTAAGACCTAAATAAAAAAAATGCTTCCTAAGAAAGTTGCGTAATTCTTTCTTGTTTCCAATGAGGTCTATGGTTATTTTTGATAAATCACTAACGAATGAGGAATATCGCTTTTAAGGATTGGGCGTCGGAATAATAATAATAATAAGAAGGTTCTGAATTTCAAAATTTACCCACGTTCTCTAATAATCGTTGGCGCGGCGCCGCGAGGCTAATCGCCCCGTGGCGCTGCGGCGCCACCCATGATACATTATACCGCAGAGGTTCAGTCATATGCACAAGGGTGGTTTTGTGGAACACCTTACGAATTATTTCAAATGATAATTTTTTATATTTTTATCTGTTAAACATAAACAAGTATATTCTAGTAATGTTTCTACGCTCCAATGAGGAATTACGACAGAAATCCAAATGTACAGTAAGATCTCGAAGAGGATTTTGTAAAATGATATTAGTAAGGGGGTGAATAAAACCGGACATTAAAAAATACCCACATATCTTACAAAAAACAATTTTTGAGCATAAAAATATGAAAGGGGCAACTATCATACAAAAATTGAATACAACATGAGTAAACTGACAGTTAATTTATGAATCCATTAATAAAATGTACACGTCTCCTTTAAATTTAACTTCTACATTTTACTGTTAAAAATTAAAAAAAGGTTTAATTTTAAATTAAAAAATTATTTTGGAGTGCTGCAATGAGGGAGTAATTTTTATGGAGATGTTTTTATTAATAAATTTTTTAAATTATTATTCAGTTTATTCTGCGGCGCATTATTTTATGGCGTATTAAAATTACCATTTTAAGGTTTTGTGTTCAAAAATAGTATCTCGTAAGAAATTTTAAGTATTTTTGGGGTCCGTTTTTATCTCGCCTCCTTTTACATGCAAAATACTCTTTGAGACCGTTGTGTACAGTTAAAATTTTCGTCGTTATCATATCGTCTCATCTCTCATCATCATCATCGTCTCATGTGTGTCATATCGTGCTCTGGAGCTTTGGCAATATAAAGCGAAGGGAGCTACGGAGCTGTCTTTTAAATAAGTGATTTAAGCTTGAAATATCTTTCAAGTTACTTCATTTTGTTTTTTTTAGAAATAGTTTTGCCGTTTTAAACAAGTTTCGAGAAAAAAAAATTTGGTTTACAAAAAAAATTTGACAAAATTATCAATGAATTATGATGCACTATTTAATTATTGATGAAATTAAGTCAAAAATAGGGCGGAGCTTCGAAGCTCCAAAAAGAGGAAGTCCGCTACAGAGTAAAAAACCCTCAAATTTAGTTATCTTTCAAACCTATTAAAATATTGTTGGCTTGCGGAAATTCATCAAGAGGTCGTATCATCGTATGTATGTAATCATTCTTCACCAGTGTAAAATGAGCATACGAGTAATTTATTCGATAATACACATATAAAGGCCTAAAAACGTGGTGTTCAGATACAATATAACAAAAAAAATAAAATAAACTAATCATAATGAAAATAATAATTATCCACAGCACCAGGGGTTTTTGACGAATACCAAGATCGGCGATGCATACCTACTGCGGCAGAAAAAGTCAAAGACAGCGTCAAGTTTGTATTACAACTTATTTCGGCGGCCGTTTTGGAAAAAATAAAATAAAGGTATTTAATTCTCGCTACACCCATAATTAGCGTGTTTCTTTGTGGGATGAAGTTTGCCACTTTGCCATTTAATGAGGTGAGCATAAAAAATATTGTTTTAGTATACATTAGTGATGTTCCTACCCTTCTATATCATGCTCCGGAGCTCCGGCCATTTAAAGTGGAGGGAGCTCCGGAGCTTCGCCTCTTATAAGAGCGATTTTACGCTAATTTAAGCTTGAAATGCATTTTAAGTTAATTTATCTGTGTTTTTAAGACTATTTCTAGCGTTTTAAATAAGTTTAAAAAAATTTAATTTGCAAAAAATCTTGACAAAATAATCTATAACATCATTCTTTAATTATTCGTGAAGTTAGTACAAAAATAAGGCGGAGCTCCAGGGATTGCTCCTGAGCTCCTAAAAGCGGAGCTCCTCTTCGGAGTTCTGGGGAACATCAATATAGTATACATCAATCTCCGTATTTTTGATCGACGTGGGGAAAGGCTATCTTCAGTCAAAAACAGGTCTAACACCGAAAATGTTTTTGGACGGGAATCCTAGAAAATTAAAAAACTGCACATCTTTGAATTGCATGTTACCTCGAATTTGTCACTAAGTCCCATCCACCATCATGGCGTTTGGACGAGTTCCAACTTCATGTGCAATTCATTCCTATTAAATCCACGTGACAGTCACGTGATTACCAACAGACTCCGCCTTCCACTTCTTCTGCCGCAGCGCCTGCAGTTATACAGTGTACACGTTTTATCGATATATACACATTCAATTATTTCCCACACGTATTTCTTCACTTAATATACCGCAACATGTATCAATAGTAACATTGTATTTAGCCTGCGTACTTTAGCAGGCTGTGCTGGAAATACGTGACCAAAATAAAACACACCACACCATATACTACGTGATTTACTAAACTGAAAATTACCGTAATTTCGGCTTATTTTTTATTGCGCATGCTCATTTTTTAGTGCAAATTAAAAAAAAACCAAATCGACTAAAATGTAAATACATCATAGCAACTTTCACATATTGACCCCGCTTTATGTGGTATACTTATGTTACTATAAATACAATTCTATCGCAGAAGACCTATTTTGTAAGAATACAATTAATATTCAGTCATGTTGTTCAAATTTTTTTAACAACCCTAAGATATTTCATTTGTAGTATTTGAACTATCGGCACAGTTATAAGTGAAGATGGTTTGTCTGGGATACGACAATTTATACTAGAATAACATCAGATAAGAATAAATATATTTAGTATATTTATGCGTGGCTCCAACAAACCCACAAGAGCATTACCAACGCCAAGGTTGAACAAACGAACAATTTTTTTCGCTAAATGGGTCGACTTCGGGGAGCACAGAATTCAAAAACCAGAAAATCGTAATAACATTTTCAAACGAAAAAACTTACATCACTCGAAAGCCTATCCAACGACTGTCAAAAACAATTGTTTTGGATAAAACAGAGGAAAAAAACATAAACAGAAGAGAATGGGCATATAATTTAGCGAAAAAATTTTGAACTTGTGTAAGTAATGTTCTCTTGTTTTGGAGACACTACTGAAACATTTACAATTTAAAACAATACATATTATATTGAAATGTAATCTTATACTAATTTTATTCAAGATCAGTTGACATTAATACTTTTTTACAAATTTCACAAAAACCATATCGTGAAAACGTGGAACATTAACCCTTTGGAATTTTTTTCATCCAAAAACCGCTGCAAATCCGCACAAGGGATTCCACGTCATCGCTGCACTGTGTTAAACTCCGCGCACCGCCTCCTTCGACGCGGAGGTTAACAAACTGCAGCACTGACGCGGAATACTTTGAGAGGATTAGCAGCGGAATGAATCCCAAAGAGTTAAAAAACACAGTGTTTCAATTTTAGTATAAATTAATTAAATATGAAAACATAAAAAAACACACAAGAGCCCAAGGCCCCGATACATAGATTTTTGTATGCTACATGCAATACAACGCGTGCAATTGTTTGAAAAGAATGCGGAAAACCTTATTGAGATAACAACACATGAATGTTTTCGGGTCTTAAAGCTGTTTCATATTTATGACAAAACGTCCTTTGAACAAAGTCCAAAGGACAATTTTAGAAAAGCGAAAACGTCCTTTGGACTTTTTCCTTTGGAAGAAGTATGACTGCTATTTGAAATTTGTCCTTTGAACAAAGTCCAAAGGATAAAATCCAAAGGGAAAAGTCCAAAGGAAAAAAAATATGAACACATTGTCCTTTGGACAAATCCAAAGGACGATTTGACGCTGTGTTTGTCCTTTGGACAAAGTCTAAAGGACTGGACTTTGTCCAAAGGACGTTTTGTCATAAGTATAAACCAGCCTTTAGTCTCCGTTCAAAACCAAGTCTATATTGCAAGCGGTTTAAGTGTTTAAAATGCGTTTACAACCGAACAGCAAATAAAATTGGCGTATAAAAAATACATTTTCAACAGCGACTGGCGTGGTTGAACAATCAAACAACTGACTGTCGTCACGCGCTTCTGAGTTTGTAAAAAAATCATGCGTGCTGGATTACACTTCATCAAGTGATCATATCATATTATGCAATTGTAATCCTTTCACTATATTTTTATGTGTTTTTTTTTAGATTTGCTAAAAATAAAATTATTTGATTGATTGATATCTCACTAACAAAACGGTCTATTTATCCAAAAGTTGTATTAATGGATAAACTTTTTACCTTAATTATAGATTGATTGATACGGTATAACTGTCGTCTGAATCAATCTTTTAGTAAGCGACATATGTCGACTTAAATTTTTTTTCTCGTCACGTGCAAAATTGTAGCTTTTTCCTTCAAATTGCTCCAAAGCTGCGTTCCTCTAAAATCAAAGGAACCCCAGAGATCCCGCCCCTTTAAAAGAACTAATATCAAAATTATTTCACCTCGAAATATGTTTCAAGCTATTCTATACGCATGCTTTGAACAACTGATGTTTTTAATAAGCTTAGTTTTGATGAATCTGTGGCTTTACTTTTTTTGTTTTTGAAATTAACACAAACAAGGCGCCGCTCCGGAATTCCCAAAAACGTAGTCATAGGTGGGCAGGGAGTTAGGGGATGGGGATATACGTGTCGGATGAATGTCGCTTTCAAATATTTTTCCCCCAAATTCAGTGGGGACGGTATACCTCTCCAAAAAAATTAAAAAATCCGGAAGCCTGCTTACCTATGACCCCAACAATCAATAAATTCAAGCGCTTACACGTTTATTGTATATCACCTACTACTGTCACTACATACCTAGAGTTAGAGTACATGAGTTTTGATTCTTTAAACACTCATATGGCGCTTCATACGACAAAATAATTAACGTGAAACACGATAAAACTACAAGGAATGAATAATTTTAGTTTCTTAATTAAAGCTACCTGCACACCATATTTTATTTTTCATTAAGTGTTTCTTATTTAACTTTACAAGTAGTGTTTATTCTAAAACACTATATTAAACACACTTAATATCACCCTGAATTGCGTTTGTAACCAATAATGTTTTATCTTAGTTTTATTTACTAGAATATTTAAAATAAATTTATATATGATTTAAAAAAATTAATTTTACATTTATTTTTTACAAACGCACAAACTTTTTCATAGAAAAAACCAATACAATCTTGCTAATGACTAGATAACCTGTTAATTATAGCAGGTATAATTGTAAAATTCGCCAGATAAAACAAAAAAGTTTAAGATTTACGATAAGATTTTAAACAAGCAAATAAATTCCGACGTTTACCATCCAACTCATAGATGGGCAAAAGGGTTGACCAATATCATCTCGTAATTTTTTTGTTGATAATTTGTGCACCTACCATGTTGATTGTGGTGAATATTTTTAATGTAAGAAAATTAAAGTTTCTTTCGAAAAAAAAAAACAAAATTGTAATTAATATACACCCAAAGATGGGTTGGGTGAGGGAGGCGGTAAAGGTGCTAAAAAGATAAAAGAGTATACCCCCTTTCCTCAAAGAGTATACCCCCTTTCCTCAAGCATAGATGCGTAATCTCCCGGATTTTGGGAGAGACGTATTCCCGAACTTTTAAAATTTTGGGGTATACCCCAAACAGACCTGTGCACGGTCTGGAAATGCCCCCCGTTTTATTGGAGGCTTTGCCCTCTCCCGCCAAAAAATGAAAAAGTACTCTAAAATTATAACGCCCAGACCTATGATGACGCCATCATCGCAAATTTTTTGCAGTTTTTAGCCTATTTCAATGTATTTTAAGCCATTTTAGACCTATTTTTACCTTATTTTCGCTTTTTTGTCCCTTTTTTTCCTTTTTCCCTTCTTTTTTTCTCTTTTTTTTTCTTTCCCCCCTGCTTGCCCCCCCCCGTTTCAAAAAAGTTCCCCCCCGTTTTAAGTCCGGGGGGGGGGGCAGTGCACAGGTCTACCCCAAATTATGGGGGACTGTCGGCAGCTTTGAGATTTTTTTGAGAGGGGAGTATAATTGCCTGCCAACCCTCATGTATACCTCCAAATCCAACCAATCTCCCCATTTATGGTCGTAAATTACTTGTTGCACTTAATAAAACTTAAATTAGTAGTTGACACTTGGCGATTGTGTCAATTTACACCACCTATTAATTTTATTAAAGACTAGCTTATTGGCAATATATATAAATTACTAAGTATTTTAATTATCATTATTTAATAAACCATATAAATATGCATCAAACTTGAAACTAAACAATTTTTGTAGGGTTACTGACTTAAATTACGTGAGCCTTAAAGTTTTGCCATGCGCGAAATTATGAAATAAACTATCGACGACATGACGATCTTTCTAGTAATACTCAACACAGTCTATTTCGTAAGTTTGTTGCATGGCAAAAATAACAGCCGGTGGCCTAAATTAAAGTTGGCCGAATTTAAGTCAGTTATCCCATATCTATAAATACATAATAAACAGAAAACGATTGTTTTTACAAATTTACATAGCTACGAAAATCAAGATTTTTAATAAAGTTTAACTATTTTTGCTGCAAAAAATTTAAAAAATACATGATTAGATTAAAGGCAGCAACATGAAAAATTTTTGCATCTAAAAAACACCGATTTCTGGTTGTTATATCTAAATGGCAATTTCATTACAAACTCTACTCCAAATAAAAAACAAATCAACTTTTACAGTTGATTCACCAATATCAAACCATCATAATATTGGTCAAAAAATTTTTTCAAGTTTTAACGGTTTTAAAATATTTGAACAACACCGTTTGATTTTCGTCCGTCAAGCAAAACTGTGATTTTATATCAAATAAAAACGGCTGGCGTTAATTAAACGGTAAAATTAAGCAATGAACGCAAAATGTTTTAGCATTGCGAAAAATTAAAATGTAGTGGTTTTTAGAAAATTTTGACTTGACTACCAGTATTAAATCGGTTGAATACAGAGGCGAAACTCACCTTCACACATGGGCGTAGCCAGGATTTCGGAAAGGGGGGTCCAACCCTCAACAAAATTTCTGAAAGGGGGGAAGTGGTCCAGGGGGATACAAATTCTAAACTTTATAAAAGGGCTAAAAAAATTTTGCACGCTTCGCGCGGAGTGTTTATTGCCATGTTTATGTCACGTACTTCATTATTTTCCTAATATTCAATAAAAATAAGTCAAAAAAAACAAAGAAAAAATTTTTTACAAACAATTTGATACCTTAAAATTTTCGATTTCCAAAACATTAAAAACTTAAAAGTAAAAAAAACTTAAAAATGAGTACATTGAATTACAGCTGAGCAATGCAAAGTGCGAGAAAATGTTTTTAAAATTACTTCTCCTATCCTTTAAATTTTTAATACCACTATATAACAATCTAAAGAGGGATCCAGCGTGGTCGTATTAAGATTACAAAACAAAGTAACACAAATTTGGAAGTGGAGACCAATTAAAACATTAAGAATTGGATGGGTTCAGCGTGGTCATACCAAGATTATTAAACAAAGTAACACAAATTTGGAAGTGGAAACTATATAATCACTCGAGCGCTAAGCGGAGCGAAGCGCGAGAAAATTTAAAAAAAAATGACCGTTCTACACCCCCAAATTTTTATCCCTGGCGACCCAAAAGGGGGGTCTAACCCCAAATTTTTCCCTTTGCCGACCCAAAAGGGGGGTCTAGAGCCCCTAGACCACCCCTGGCTACGCCCATACCTTCACACCTCCTTTGACAAGTACATTTTTACATCAAAATTAGTTTCCCAAAATTATTTTTCCACCGGAAATCAGTTTTGCAAATATTTTTTCATAAAACATTTTTTTCTGTGGATACAATAATTCTTCTGGGGTAAATTCATTCCGCGGGAATATTTTCCTCATTCAAGAAATTATTAAATTTTTGAAGCTATATTTTAGGACCGCGGATATAATTTGCCCCGCCGAGCCATTAGTTCCGTAAATATTATTTTTAAATTAACACTCCATTTTAAAGTTTCAAGCCTCAGTCCAAAAAAAAAAAACAGTGAACAAACAAAAAAAAACTCTTTTCAGCAGCGAAAACCCGCAAAATCAGCATCAGTAATAAATCGAAATCTTAACACCGCACATTGAAGACCATTCACGGGAGTTGTCGATTACTTTATAAACGCGACTTTTATCGCCATCGTCAACTGGGAAGAAATTGCTCGAATATCAAGAATCCATCCGTCCGCTCAGCGACGGGAGGAGAATATCCCTGTTGAAGTGTTCACAATGGCGTGCCCGAAGTCCCGTCCCCCGGGGCGGCTTTAAACCCCGAAGACGAATAGCCTGCCGCTGTCAAGAGACCTGAGGATCGGCTGGTGCGGATCTTCCCTCCTCCCCGGTAGCTAGATCCGCCGGGGGTCGAATTACCCCGGTGGTAACTAGATCCGGGGGTCGAATTTCCCCCGCCACTTAAAGACGGCGGATTGCTCCCCGCCCTTCCGGACGAGGGGGATGAAGATAGATCCGCGGAGTGGTGGAAGAAAGATCCAGACGTGGACGGGGATCTCCCTTCCGATCTGTTCGTCCCTCGGCTGCTTACTGAACCGTTCAGCTGGTGATAGGGGGATCCGTCCGGCGGGGAGGGGCTGGCGGAGGACGCGTGTGCCGCGTAGCTGGTCGACGGAGCGTTCAGGTGCAGGAGTGTAAAACCGAGGCGGGTGGACTCCTCGTCGAAGGCCTCGATCTCCCGCTGTTGGCGAACTTGGAGCTCTTGGGTTCGCTTGTTCCGCTCCTTTTCGAATTCCTCCGTTTCTTCACTCATCTTAATACAAATCGTTGATTAATCAATTACCAGACAGCTAACAAAATTACTAACACGGGTTAAAAATTACTTTCACGGTTTCACGCCCTAGTTCTTAATTGAATTGGTTATACGAAAGTCAAATATTGAAAATTTATTATGATGGTCAAATTACGTGGAGCCCTTTGAATTACCTAAATTAGGTCTTAAATTAGCTATATAATTTAAAGATAAAAATCCATTCTTTTATAACGAAATTTTCTAATTCTTTGCAAAACTTTTAAGATATTTGCTGAGTTAAAAGGCCCATGAAGTTTAACTTTAGTTTTACTGACTGCTCTACCCAACAAAAATTAAAAAGTACAATAGATAGCTTGGGCCTTTTTTTGAAATGTTAACAAATTTTAAAGTGAAAACTACGAAATAAACTACTTTTAAATGGATGACTATTAATATTAACTCACAATTCAAGCCATAAAAACCCAACTCACTACCAACCAATAAGTAAAAGTGTCTTGTGTATATAAACATTCCTATCCAATAGTACTTAAAAATTCCGTATCATATCAGAAAGCACTTGTTTGTTGCTAATGTGCATTTATGCGACAGAACCAAGTTGTTGTTGTTGATAACCTGAAACTTTTCTTCCCTATGCAGATTTTGCAAAGGGCAGGCGCTAAGACAAGCCAGGAGGGGCAAAAATGTTTCACCCCTATGGTTAAGACTCTTCGCCCAACATTAATAATGATGTTGGCAACCTTTACCGCTAGAGTGTTCACTACATGCAGTGTTCACCCATTCCGGGGTCTTTGTCTAAAGGATTTTTTAAGTCGCGCCTAATATTGATCTTACTATATAACGTCGTACATGGTCAGTATAGGTGTTCCTGCAAGGCCAGTGGTACAAACTCCACACACAATAGAGCTGTATTTGTCAACTGGTTTGCTAGATGGAAAACTGCCATGTGTTGCCGACATAGGTCACCGACCTTCGACGGCTCAGGGGGGGTCCACACCCCGGGGTGTGGAGGTTTTTGACCTCCAGGGGGGGGGTCACACCCCGGGGTGTTTTTTTTGAAAAAAAGCAGGGGGGGTGGTCACACCCCGGGTACCATTTTTTTGACCAAAATTGACAATTTTTTGACAAAATTTGACCATTTTTTAAGCATTTTTTGGGAAATTCTAGTTAGGGGGGGTGGTCAAAAATGGCCCTTCGGGGGGGTCAGGGGTTCAAGGGGTCGATGGGGGGGGGGAGGGGGCAAAAATGGGCCTTAGGGGGGGGGTTAGGTCTCAGACGCCGTAGGGGGGGGGGGGACCCCCCCCAACACCCCCCCCTTCGGTGACCTATGGTGGCCGACGTACAACAACAAACACTCTAGCCATGCCACGCTGGACACATTTCTATAAAAGAAAAGATCCAGCAACCAGGTTTAGGTGGTAGTGGAACCCGTAGGCCCGTTAGGTGCTGCCCAAAGGTCAGCACAGTCCTGGTGGCTCAATGGCACACAGAACCAAGTACAGTATAAGTACCAACGAGACAACATTGTCCTAATCTAGAACTAAACTTACCTTCTGTTCCAGTACTGCCTGTCTTAGGGCTATTTTCTCGTCCAAGTGTTTTCGCTCCGCCTCGCAGCTCTGTTCCATCTGGATCCGCTGCTTGCTCTGGTAGGCCATCAGCATTTCTGCCTCTTGTTCAAGTTTCTCTTTGAGTTGTCGCTCTTCTTCCAGCTGCCACTCCTCCAACTTTACCTAAAAAAACCCACAAAATTTAAGGAAAATCCACTATGAAAAAGCGTGAAACTCTTCAGAGCTCCGGCGCTTTGCCCTATTTCTACAGCTTCACTTAAAATAATTTCGAAATTTCAGCAACATCCACAATGAAATTAAAAGTAACTCTCCATATAAACTTTCCAGAGTTCCGAAGCTCCGAACTATTTTTCTAGCTTCCCTTGATACATTTTTTTTTAAATTTTAGCTAAATTAATCCTGAAGGCGTAATTATAGTAGCGATGTTGCTTGAAGCTCCGCCCTATTTTTCCCTTATTTTCAAAAATTAATTAAACAGCATTTCCCCATTGTAAAATTTTTTCTGTTATCTATTTTTAATAAAAAAAAACATTAGCAATTGTTCTGAAAAAAGAACAATCCAAAAAACGATGGAGTTATGGAGGTGGCAATCCCCAATTCGAAATAAAAATAGCCAATCAGACCTTCAGATCTGTGCACTGACCCCCCCCCCCGGTTTTATTAATTCCGAAATGCTCGGAGGAACGTGGGGGGCAAGCAGGGGAGAAAGGGAAAAAAGGAGTAAAAAGGAGTAAAAAAAAAGGAAAAAGGGACAAAAAAAAGACGAAATTTAAATAAAAATAGGTCTAAAATGGTTAAAACGATTGAAATAGGCTAAAAACTGCAAAATTTTTGCGATGATGATGGCGTTTAAATAGGTCAAAAATGGTGCCATAATTTTTGGGTACTTTTTTTATTTTTGGGCAGGGGGAATAAAACAGGAGGGCACAGCCACTTATATTCCGGGGGGGATTTCAGCCCGTGCAGAGGTTTGGCTAGCCGATATAAAAATTTGGGGGTTCTCTGAGGACTTTACAACAAATTTAAAATTATATTGGTAAAATGGACTCTAGAAACAAACCCAGTGGCGTGCCCAGGGAGGGGGCGGGGGGGGCGGCCGCCCCCCCCCCCGAAATCCGGCGAAGCCGGATTTTTTCGTAAGGGGGGACCCTTACGTTTTTTTTAATTTTGGGAGAGAAAAATTTTTTTCTTTAATAGTAATACAGAAACTTTCCTCCTGATGCTTTCCAAAAGCATATTAATAGTCAAAAATCCAAAATTTTCCCGCTACGTGGGTGGTTTAAATTGACAATTTATCTTAGTTTTTCAATTTCAAATCGACTATCCCGTTCAGTAGTTAAGGCATACATGTTTAATAAAACTACTATAAACCCTTATTATCCTTTTATTAACGTTTAAACACATGTTTTAAATGTATAGGTATAAAAAACCTTAAAATTTCTAATAAGTATCATTTGGAATTAAAATTTCTATTGTATTTTAGTGCCTTAAATTCAAAATTTTCTCCCCCGGGAGACATTCTGCCCCCCGGACCCCCCTGACAAGGGACTCTGCCCCTTGACCCCGCTGGGGGGCTCTAGACCCCCAGAGCCCCCATATATGGGGGGCTGCCGCCCCCCAGACCCCCTTCAGGGTTAGTATTTACCCGCCCAGACCGCCCTTCCCCCCAAAATGAAATCCTACCACTGAACAAACCCCCCAATTTTGGAAAACCAAAACAATCTGTAAATTGAATTTAAAATACCTTCAAAACGTAAATTTTGAGATCTAAATGAGTTATTTAGCAATAAACAGCTCTAAACTTGAAAAACAATATAGGTAAAATGCAACAAAAGAAATGATAATGATATGAAAAGAATACGTTTTCCAATATTAACCCAGACCTGTGCTCGCCCCCCCCCCCGGGGTCTTATTGGGGGGGGTGAATTCCAAAACGAGGGGGGGCACGGGGGGCAACTTTTTTGAAACAGAGGGGCAATAAAACGGGGGGACAAGCAGGGGAGAAAGAAAAAAGAGAGAAAAAACAAGAAACATAGAGAAAAAAAGAAGAGAAAAGGGAAAAAAGGGACAAAAAAAAGCGAAAACAAGGTAAAAATAGGTCTAAAATGGCTTAAAATACAATGAAATAGGCTAAAAACTGCAAAAATATCATGATGAAGACGTCATCATAGGTCAAAAATGGCGTCATAATTTCAGGATACTTTTTCATTTTTTGGCGGGGGGGGGGGGAAATAAAACAGGGGGGCAAATGCTCCAATAACGCGGGGGGGCATTTCCAGACCGTGCACAGGTCTGTTAACCCTAAATACGAGTTTAACTTCCGCCCTCTCCAATACGAGCCAACTATGTACAATATAATTTATATACTGCGTAATACATTCTTAAAAGATTTTTAAAGCAATATTTAAAAAAATGCATTTTATAGATTTGTATACAGAACACTTAAGGTACAATAAAAACTTAATTCGGGAGTCATTGAAATTAAAAATAATTTTAATCATTAATAAAAAATTAGTTTTTTTGTCAATATTGACCTTAATTTCAGGGAGCAGTAACAACCGACTGAAACCCAAGTAAAAATCAACAAAACTCATTTTATTTGATTATTTTGAAATTGAGACTTTGTTTAGAAGGAATTATTGTTTGTTTAGAGCGTTTATGCATCCATACATGTTTAATATAATAACCCAATGACTTCGCAACAGAGTTGTTTTCTTTTTAAAATATATATTAAAGCGTTATAAAATGGAAACAAATCAATCAAGAAAACCTATCGATTTTAAGTTTGGAATAAATCTATTTCCTGGTTATGTTGAAGAATGTGCGTATAATAAACCTTCTTTGGAGTTAGTAGCTTGTCCCCATCCTGGAATCTCAATTCGCCTGCTTAAAATTATGCAATATGCATTTGGAGATAAATACACTATAAAATTTGTTCATGGCGGTAAAAATCAAAGTACTTGGAAAAACGTTCTCTCAAAATTTAATAGCGGTGAAATCGACTTTGTTGACATGTGGGCTGAAACTATTTGGAGAAGAGAATATGTCGATTTTTCTCACAGCGTAGCTTACAAAAAGCTGGCTTTTATTGTTAACTCCAAATTAGTACATGAAAAAACAATCAAATATGGACCTGAACATATTATTCCTTTTGAAATAGTCCCCTCATTCCTTCTTCTTATTTTCATGATTTTCATTTCGTGGTTGGCAACACATATACTCCACAATTCCAAAAATGTTAAAATGCCTTTTTGGATTTTTGCCCGAATATTTTTCCACCAACCGTATAACACAAAGAATAGAGCTGTTAGCTACTGGCTTTATATCAGCAGTACACTTCTTCTAGCCCATTATTCAGCCGTTATCACCACACAATTTATGCCAGGTGATAGCTTGCCCTTTTCAAGTCTCTCAGAATTGGCTTCTAAACTTTTGACTAAAGAAATACGATTGTTCTCCCCCTCGAGCTCCAATGCTTTATCTAACCAAGCCGAAAGTATTCACTACCCGCCATTTACCGATATTAAAAACGCACTGAAAAAGAATCCAGTGCTGATTTACCCGGATTCAGTACAGACAGTGCGACAACGCGTTCAAGACGATCCCTCCCTAGTTCACGTGACGAATAATCTTGTGGCTCCTGCCCTAGTACATCGAGACTGTCGTTTTCGCATAATTCACCCGACAGATGCGAGTTCAATCGGGATTTCTTTTATGTTTGCCAAAAATTCGAAATTCAAATCAGTCGTGAATGAGCTGGTCCCATCCTTGCGGTCTCACGTGTCGAAACATGCGTCAGAGCACAAAATGCTCTCTTGTAATCCAAAACCTCTCAGGGCCCGCCGTCTTCCGATTGCTTACTATCAAAATTCAATACAGCTATATTTGGCCATGGTTGCGGGTTCAGTTATATGTTTTGTTGTTGAAATTTTTGCATTTAGTTATAATTGTAAAATCTTTAATTTGGTGAAAAAATCTTTGAAAAATTAGAGAAAACTCAAAACCACAAAAAAGTTTACTACGTTTTACAAAAACAGTCTTGTATTTTTTGTTAATTCCAAAAAAATACCTAAAATTTGCTAAAAAGGAAAAGGCATAGGTGGCGATAACGAGCTTGGTTGATGGTTGTAGATTGTAATCAGTGGCGTAGCCAGGATTTCGTTTGGGGGGCGGTCTGGGGGGAAAAGAGCTACAAAAGCGGCGCGCAGCGCCCCGCCTGCGCCGCTCGGGGGTCTGGGGGGTGTCTCCCCAGCCGTCGGAGGCGAAATTTTTTTTAAATATGCACTAAAAACTGCTTAAAAATCGTCCCCTCATACATTCAGACCTGTGCTCTGCCCCCCCACCCGGGGTTTTATTGGGGGGGGCGGGGTCCAATTCAAAAATGGGGGGCACGGGGCAACTTTTTTGAAACGGGGGGGGCAATAAAACGGGGGGGGGGCACGCAGGGGAGAAAAAAAAGAAGGGAAAACGGAAAAAGGGACAAAAAAGCGAAAATAAGGTAAAAATAGGTCTAAAATGGTTTAAAATACATTGAAATTCACGATGATGGCGTCATTATAGGTCAAAAATGGCGTCATAATTTTAGGATACTTTTTCATTTTTGGCGGGGGCAATAAAACGGGTGGGCAATAAACAGCAAATCCTCCAATAAAGTGGGGGGGGGCATTTTCAGACCGTGCACAGGTCTGTACATTTTACTTTTGTTTTTTTACCTAATTTCTGCATAATTATGTCTGATCTTCAAAATTATCAGGCGATGAAATTGTATTATAACACAACTCTATTTTTTGATGTCTTTAAATTTTTCGAATGAGTATACTGTAAGTTATAATAACAAAAATTATTACTGATAATATTAATTTTACTGTATATATATATATATATATATATATATATATATATATATATATATATATATATATATATATATATATATATATATATATATATATAAATCCGACCTTCCCGCGTAGCGGGAAAAAATTTTATATTGATTAATTTCTGATTTTAGAATGCACTAAGATTTGTATTAAATTTTTATAACTCAATGTTTGTAAAGTAAAAAAAATCTATACATATACAAACTGCCACGCTTCACCATGGGAGGAGGTGGAAAGGCGGACGACCCCACAAGTATAAAAACCGTTGTTAAGGCGTTTAAAACAGCCATCATCAAACCTACATTATCTTATAATATATGAGTTTTAACATCTATATAGTATTGCCATTCAATATCTGAGGCACAGGCAGATGCCTAAGCTATGTATTAAATGGTACAATTCATCGAAAATAAAAAAAAAACTAAAAAATGATTAATGAACACTTCCCGCGAAGCGGGAAAAATTCAATTTTTTGAGTATTTTTATGCTTTTAGAACGCATCAGAAATGTTTCTGAATTTATATATAATAAAAATTTTCTCCAAAAATTCAAAAAAAGTAAGGGTCCTCCTTACGAAATAATCCAGCTTTGCCGGATTTCGGGGGGGGCAGCCGCCCGCCCCCCGCTCTCCCCTGGCTACGCCACTGGTTGTATTGATTTTCAAAATTCTTTAGATTTCCTCGGCACACCGCACCGCATTTTAACGTTTTCATACTAAAACGTTTAAAATGGGGTTTTGGATGGAGATACTTTCTCTTCTTAAAGGTTTTAAGAGTATTTTTTTGGTATATACATGCCACCACCAAAAAAATTGAAAAACTCTTTGTCCATCAATTGGAAAGAGTTTTTCATAGCCTCATTGGGCCGGCTGTTGGTACCTAAACCCAATTGACCACCCAAAACGCTATATCAACACTGTTGCTGTGATATAATTTTGGTTCAAAAGGAATTTTAAAAATTTCGGTAAAATCAGGGTGTCACAAATTTTGGGGCGAGAAGGTTTAACCACATTTTTCTGCCGTAAATAAAACTTATTGTATTTTATATTGTATTAAAATCAATAAAATGGTATAATGTTAAGCTTCAAAAAGTTATTTTGTTTTAATGATTTTTTATCTACATCTGTGGGACCATAGATGAAAACGGTCACCGAAGCTATGGGGATGTTTATGTTTACCGCGGTTAAATGACACTTCGAATTCTAAGAGGCAGGATTCGGTGTCCCAAGCAAAAAACTTTTAAACCATTAAAGGTTTAATAATTGCTTTAAAAAAATAATGCATTATAGAATAGAATAAAATATTGTTTATTTTATTAAATAAAATTAGCGATTTAGGTATAAAATTATAAAAAAGTGTAAAACCACGATTTTTTGTTAAAAAATGGGGGGGCAGTGCACACGTCTGCTACCCCATAGGTGGACACAGCCTTCTGGATTTTTTTGGGGAAGGGGTATGGGGTATACCCGACATCCAAAACTTGGGGGGGGGGTGCCTCAAAATTTTTTTTGGAACATACTCCAAATACCACAGTTTTAGCATTTTTAGTATTGGGACCTCAAATTTTAAAAGAGAGGGTGTCTAGCAGTCTAGGGTACCTCGAAATCTGTGCTAACTGTGTTTTATAATGGGGGGGGGGGGTGGGGTGGTGGTTTGTTTTGGGGTTTTTTGGGCTTTGCTTTTCTTTTTTTTTTCTTTTATGTTTTTCTTTTTTCCTCGTTTTTTTTTTTTTTTTTTTTTTTTTCTTTTTTTTTTTTTTTTTTTTTTTTCTTTTTTTTTTTTTTTTTTTTTTTTTTTTTTTTTTTTTTTTTTTTTTTTTTTTTTTTTTTTTTTTTTTTTTTTTTCTTTTCCCCTCTTTTTCTTTTGTTCTTTCGCTCTCTATCTCTGTTGGATCTCTTTTTCTTTTTTTTCATTTTTTTTTCCCCCCTTTTCCGACCGTGCTCCCTTTTTTTTTTTTTTTTTTTTTTTGATTTAAATAAAAATTTTTTTTTTTTTTTTTTTTTTTTTTTTTTTTTTTTTTTTTGAAAATTTTATCCCATAAATAAGCGTATTACTTTAAGCAGACCTGTGCACTGCCCCCCGGGGTTTTATTGGGAGGGGGGCAATTCCAAAACGGGAGGGGGCACGGAGGGGCAACTTTTTTGAAACAAGGGGCAATAAAACGCGGGGGCAAGCAGGGGAGAAACGAAAAAAAGAAAAAAAGGAGAAAAAAAAAGAAAAAAGAAGGGAAAATGGAAACAAGGGACAAAAAAGCGAAAATAAGGTAAAAATAGCTCTAAAATGGTTAAAAATACATTGAAAACGGCTAAAAACTGCAAAAAATTCCCGATGATGGCGTCATCATAGGTCGAAAATGGCGTCATAATTTTAGGGTACTTTTTCATTTTTTGGTGGGGGGAGCAATAAAACGGGGGGGGCAAATCCTCCAATAGAGCTGGGGGCGGCATTTCCAGACTGTGCACAGGTCTGCTTTAAGCGTATTACTAATTGTGTAATCTGTCTATGCTAGCTGGTTTATGGTGTAATAAATTTTTAATTTAAAAAAAATATTTTTAAATCGTTTTACGTATTTCTTGAATTTTTGTATTGTATATAATTATTTGTTTTAGGAAGGCAATTTTTTGTAAAAAACTTTACTTTAAATATTTAAATGAATTTTGTTGCTTAAATTTCATTATAATTTGTATAAGCATAAGCAAGAACGGTCGGAAAGCTAGGGGTGGTTTACCGAGGTATTTCAAAATTTGAATTCTAGGAGGGGGGTCCCTGGGGGGTCCGTACCCCCCTAGCTTTTTAGGGGGGTCGATCCGGGCTGCGAAATTTCGAAATCGAGAGGGGGGGGGGTCAGGTATACAAAGCAAACCAGTATTAAACCATAATAACTTTTTATAGGATAATACTACATTTTATTGAATAAAAAGCGATATTCTGGTATAAAAAGGATGTAAAAGCATGAATATGTGATGAAAATTTACGTTTTTGGAAGAAAATTTCGTATAAAAGAGTACCCAAAATTTTCCCGAGGGGGAAGGGGGGGGGGGGGTCAAATTTCAAATTCTATAGGGGGGTCATAGCAGTGACGTGCCCACGAGGAGGCGGGGGGGGGGGGCGCCCACCCCCCCGAAATCCGGCGAAGTCGGATTTTTGGGAGAGAAAAATTTTTTTCTTTACTATTAATACAGAAACTTTCCTGATGCCTTCCAAAAGCATATTAACAGTCGAAAAACCAAATTTTCCCCGCTTTGCGGGTAGTTTAAATTCACAATTTGTCTTAGTTTTTCGATTTCAAATCGATTATGCCGTGCAATAGTTAAGGCATATATGTTAAATCAAACTACTATAAACATTATTAACCTTTTATTACCGTTTTAAACACCCGTTTTAAATGTATAGGTATAAAAAACCTAATATTTTGCGATAAGTATCATCGGGAATTAAAATTTTAGTGTATTTTAGCGCCTTAAATTAAAAATTTTCTCCCCCGGGAACATTCTGCCCCCCGGACCCCCCTGACAAGGGGCTCTGCCCCTTGACCCCGCTGGGGGCTCTCGCCCCCCAGACCCCCCATTACTGGGGGGCTGCGGCCCCCAGACTTCCCTTCAGGGTTAGTATTTACCCATCCCCAGACCGCCCCCCCGAAATGAAATCCTGGGCACGCCACTGGGTCAGGGGTAAAAAATTCGGAAATTTGGGGGGAGAAGGGGGCCCCCCTAGATTTTTGTCTAGAGGAAGGGGGTCCCAAAATTTTGAGGCTAGGGGGAATGGACCCCACCCTGCCCCCCTTCTCACCTATGTGTATAAGTCAAGACCCACTTACAGACCTGTGCACGGTATGGAAATGCTTCCCTCCGTTTTATTGGAGGATTTGCCCCCCACCAAAAAATAAAAAGGTACCCTAAAATGATGACGCCATTTTTAACCTATGATGACACCATCATCGCAATTTTTTGCAGTTTTTAGCCTATTTCAATGTATTTTAAGCCATTTCAGACCTATTTTTACCTTATTTTCGCTTTTTTTGTCCCTTTTTTCTCTTTTTCCCTCTTTTTTTTCTTTCCCTCCTGCTTGCCCCCCCGTTTTATTGCCCCCCTCCCGTTTCAAAAAAGTTGCCCCCCCGTTTTGGAATTGCTCCCCGTTTAAACCCCGGGGGGGCAGTGCACAGGTCTCCACTTACATTGATACTCCATCAAACACAATGACGCCATTATCGCCTCTCCACTCCACGTGTGGGAGGTTTAAACTCTGATGATGACGCCATCCACATATTATACGTCACAGATGTCAAAATGACGTCACAATCAACCACTCACCGTCTGGGATGTGACGAATTCGCCAATGGTGGACTCGTACTGGTCGGCCAGCTGGGCTAACTTCCGCTTCTGCTCCTCTTTTAGTCGGTTCACCATTTCCCGGTGCTCCTCTTTGGGCAGCTGGGTGGTGAGTTGGGTCTGAAGGGCCCGGTACTGTTTGGTCTGGGTTTTTACGGCCGCTCGGAATTGCTTTCGGATCTGAACCTCTTTAGCCTGAAAATTTAAGTTTAGCAGAAAATTTAAACGCCAGTTTCTTTTCCTATTACTTCTATCTAATTTCTTTTGGATTTTTCAATTTCAATAATGTTTATCAAATTTAGCCGTACAGTGAGGTAAAATTTTTCTTAGAATCATTAACTATTATAATACGTAAATTTTATTGTTTAAACCGTTAACTACTAAACAAATTCTTTTTTGCTTAAGAAAAAAACGTGCAAACAAAACAAAAATTATTCACCACCGGCAGTGGTGAAGCTAGGGACGCAGGTGGCCAGAAGGAGAGAGATTGGGGATTGTACGTGAACTATTACGTATTTCCCAAAAATTTCAACAGCTGAAAATTTAAGGGTACCCAGTACCTTCGACACTTCCCCTAAAGTTTTTTGAGGAAGGGTAGTAGTAAAAACGTTAAATAATTATGATTTTTGAGGGAAACCCAGCAAACAATTTTTACCCGCCTATGATGGTCAAAAAAAATTTGGGCTTTACTTTTCCAAAAAAATTTCCACCTATAACCTAGAATGGAAGAGGAGACAGCGCAAATCCAATACTAATATGACATCCTACTAGCTCCTGACCACTATGTTTCTACTAACCTTCATTTCCCTGGGGTGCATCTTGGCAGCCATAGCGTGTCTGCGTCGCATCTCGTCCTGCATGCGACGCGTGTAGTCGTTTTGATTGCTCACTTCCGTCCCGTGCTGACTATGCAAGTGCGAATACCTGAAACGGAATAAAATTTATTATACACTAAAGTAAAATAAGTAAGTAAATTAAGTAAAATTATTAAAAAATAAAAACAACAAAATTAAGATTATTATAACCGTGGATGAGCACGGTTTGGGAAGCTAGGTGGGAATTTCTCTTAACTTTTTGTAAAGGTGGGTTCAACCCCCCCCCCACAGCCTCGAAATTTTGCCCCTTTTAGAAAAAAATCCAGAAGTCTCCCGTCCTCCCCAAATTTTTAAATTTTTTACCCCTGACCCCTCTCTAGAATTTATAATCTGACCCCACCCCCTCCCAACTCGAGAAAAATTTTAAGCGCCTACTTTTTTAATACTGGATTTTCTTCCAAAACGTAAATTTTTAACATAAATTCATGTTTTTACACCCTTTTTATAACAAACTATCGCTTTTTATTAAATAAAATAAACCATTATCTTATAAAAAACAATTATTAAACCTTTAATGGTTTAGAAGTATATTGCTTTGGACATTGGAGCCCACCAGATCCCATTCTAACTTCCAAAATTTTCCACTCCGGGTCAACCCCTCCCTAGAAAGCTAAGGGATACGGTCTGACCCCCCTAGGACCCCCTCTGCTAAATGTTGGAATTTTATTTACCCGGGGTAAAGACCCCGCCTCCTAGCTTCAATGGCAATTTTCATCTATGGTCACAGTGAATACATCATACAATGACAAATTAATTTCGAGTCGGGTGGATAAAACACGGATTTACGTAGCAAAGCATTATCACCGGATCAAATGCATAAGCAGTTGCCTTTTTACCCATCTAATTTTTTTTAATTTTAATAATAGGTTAGGGTACTTTTTATTGCAGTAATTTAGATTTCAAATAATAAGTTTCGAGGTGTTTACGAATCATTTTGAGCATTTTTTCTTCATATTTTCCCAATTTACGCTTTTCCCCTGTTGTCCTTTGCCAGTAACCAGTTTCGTTCAACCCTAGTTGGTTCCATCCGGCACGCTCTTCGCCTTGCTCACCCCCTCTTCCCACTCTAGGAAGAGATCAACAACCGCTGCGGGGTTCGCCCAAAGGTTCTCTGGTCCCAAGGTCGTGCTAAAGGTTGTGCATGTGAAAAGATGTTGTGTTGTGTGTGTTTGTGTTTTGCATAGCGGGCAGTTTGATAATGTGTATTGTGTGGAGTTGCTTTTGTGTAGGTAAGTGCAGAGGAAAGGAGATTTCCTCGCCCTGAGTTGGGCGAGGGTTCTCCTGACACCGCGAGGAAGATTTTCTTCCTCGTTGCTTATTGCTGGTGCTTTTGTTTGAAGTATTGGGTTTATTGGAGTGTTGTTAATGTGGTTTGTGACTGTGTTTGTGTGGATTTGTTGTTTTAGTGCTTTCGATGTTTTGTTGCGTATGTCTGTTGGAATGTTTGTTGTGTAGTAGTTGTTGTGAAATATTGTTTGCTTTTTGAGCCTGCTGGGTGCAGGTTGTTATGTTATGTAGTTGAGTGGATTGTTTGTGTACATGGCTGCCAATTTAGCTTGTTTTGCGTGGAGTTGAATGTGTGTTGCTATAGCCTTTAGCCTCTGTGTGTATGATGTGTGTGTGTGCGTTTGTGTCTGTGGTGTGTCCTGTTGCGACCCTGAGAGCAGTGTTTTGTATTGTTTGCAGTTTGTTAATTTGTGTGTTTGATGTTGTGGGGCCCCAGACTGTGCCGGTATTTTTGATTATTGGTCGAGTGATTGCCTTCTATGTGTGAGTGTTTCTTTTGGTTTACCAAACAATGTTGCTGTGAGTGCATTTATGGTGTATTTCTGGTTGTGTATTTGCGCTTGTTTATGTGTGTGTGTGTTTTGTGCTCAAGTATATGCAATTTTACTCTATTTTTTGCATTTTTGGCTTGAATGAACATGTATTGTATGTTTGTATTCTGTCTTGCTTTTGCCTCTGCAGGCAGTAACAGGTAGGTTTCTATCTTATTATAATTTTGTGTACTTTGTGTTTCATTGGCTATATGTTTTTATTTTTTATTTTCTTTTTAGTTTTTCAGGTCAAGTCAAATATTTTGTTTAATTCTCAGGCAAGATTAAGCAGAACAAAACTAAATCTAAGAATGCGTCAAGCCTAAACGCCTGGAGTTCCACCGGTGTATAAACAACTAATAGGGACTCTAATTTATCTGTACTTCTTACAATTATAAACTTTAGAAAATATATTTATCAAGTATTTTTTAACTTCTACTAATACCTACTAACCCTCTACAAAAAACCTGCCACAAGTTTGGTTTTATTTATATCTAGTCCCTCCTTTTATAGTAATGTACTAAGGTGCTGCTGTCAGAGAGAGGTGAATCGGTGTGCGTTAAGCGGCCAACACCTCTGGCGGCAGCCTGCCACAAACCACAAAAACCACAAGGAAGGAAATGACATCCCTTTTTCGTTTTTTCTAAACCTTGAAAACCCTTATGTATTATCTCTCTAAAATTTGATTTTAAAGCGCGCTACATTAATTGACTTTATTGCCCAATTTAAATTTTCGTTAAAAAATTTTTTAAGTGGAAGAAAATTATTATGAAAAATACAGACCTGTGCACGGTCTGAAAATGCTCCCCCCCCCCCGTTTTATTGGAGGATTTGCCCCCCCCCCCCGTTCTATTGCCCCCCCCTCCGCCAAAAAATGAAAAAGTACCCTAAAAATATGACGCCATTTTGGACCTATGATGACGCCATCATCGCGAATTTTTTGCAGTTTTTAGCCTATTTCAATGTATTTTAAGCCATTTTAGACCTATTTTTACCTTATTTCCGTTTTTTGTCCCTTTTTTCCCTTTTCCCTTCTTTTTTCTCTTTTTTTCTCCTTTTTTTCTCTTTTTTTTCTTACCCCCTTGCTTGCCCCCCCCCCCGTTTTATTGCCCCCCCGTTTCAAAAAAGTTGCCCCCCCCGGCCCCCCCCCCTCCATTTTGGAATTGCCCCCCCCCCGTTTTAACCCCGGGGGGGCAGTGCACAGGTCTGTGAAAAATAGCAATTGAAACGAAGTTTATTTACTAACTTGCATAAAACAGGATACGTATGTATGGCTGATGTTAGTCGGAGTTACAAATATTATACAGAACAATACCGACAAACAATATTACAACAATATAGCATGTCTCAGTCGAGACTTGATCTTGGAATCTACGGTGCGCTAGGCAAACGTTTTATATTTTACCTTTACTTTGATACTGACTGGGTATAAAATTTATATGTCAAAAAATTACAAAATTAAAACGGTCGAGCTCTAGAGTCACTGTATGAAAAGCTTATTTTCCTACTAGTGCTAAGAGTCTCGGAGAATAAACGTCAGCCTATTATGCCTCCAGGTGTTGATCGATTCGCGCTTGGTTACGTTGGCTGAAACAAGAAAAAAACGTTTCTTAACTATATACCTAAATAGTGTTAATTTTGTTTTTTAAATAGTGTTATTATATTTTTCTAGGAGTTAAATGTGCGGTGTCGTCAGTTGGAGGCGGCACACAATCTGCTGCGGGCTCACCATACGCAGACGAAAGACGTAGAACACAGACATCTGGAGCTTATACAACGACTGAGGTAGGATCTACGATTAATTCTTTGTGTATTTGTAGCTTACCGAGGTATGAATGGGCGCAGGGGGGGGGCGTGGCTACGTGGTTAACACTTAAAAAAGAAGTAAACCCATAGATGAACAAGGGAGGGGTAGAGATGTCCACCCTTCTCGCTAGCCTCGAAATTTTGGGGCCCCCCTAGAAAAAAATTCAGGGTCCCCTTAAATTTTCGAATTTTTTACCTCTCACCCCCTTCTAAATTTTGAAATCTGACCTTTCCCCCCCTCCCCTCTCGAGAAAATTTTAAGTACTTTTTTATACTAAATTTTTATCAGAAACCGTGAATTTGTAACACAAATTCATGTTTTTACACCCTTTTTATACCTCAATATAGCTTTTTCTTCAATAAAATGTAGTATTATCTTATAAAAAAACTATTATTAAACATTTAATGGTTTAAAAGTATTTTGTTTCGAAAATTGGACCCCACCTGACCCCCCTCTAGGTTTCAAAAACTTCCACCCCGGGTCGACTCCCCTTAAAAAGCTAAGGGGGTTCGACCCCCCTTAGGAACTTCCCCCTAGTTTTGAAATGTCATTTACCCGGGGTAAACACCGCCTATCTTTTTGACCGTGTTCATCTATGAGTAAACCCCTCACCATTTCGAATTGCCAGGCGAGGGGAAAAGCGTCTATCACCCACACTATTCAACATCTACACCGCAGACATTCCAGCACCACCACCAAATGTACACATCATAACATATGCAGACGACATCACAATATACGCATCACACCCAAACCACCACATAGCACAACAACGAATACAACCATACTTACACGCAATACAAACATGGACAAACAACAACCAACTCACACTAAATGCAAGCAAAACAACATCCACACTATTCACACCAAAACTAAAAACCCAAAAATCTGGGGAAATACACACAGCAAAGCACGTAAAACACTCTACTAAATCATAAATGCACTCACGGCAACATCGTGGGGTAAACCAGAAGAAACACTCACACATACAAGGCAATCACTCGACCAATAATCGAATATGCCAGCACAGTCTGGGGCCCCACAACATCAAACACACAAATTAACAAACTGCAAACAATACAAAACACTGCTCTCAGGGTCGCTACAGGACACACCACAGACACAAACGCACACACACACATCATACACACAGAGGCTAAAGGCTATAGCAACACACATTCAACTCCACGCAAAACAAGCTAAATTGGCAGCCATGTACACAAACAATCCACTCAACTACATAACATAACAACCTGCACCCAGCAGGCTCAAAAAGCAAACAATATTTCACAACAACTACTACACAACAAACATTCCAACAGACATACGCAACAAAACATCGAAAGCACTAAAACAACAAATCCACACAAACACAGTCACAAACCACATTAACAACACTCCAATAAACCCAATACTTCAAACTAAAGCACCAGCAATAAGCAACGAGGAAGAAAATCTTCCTAGATAAGCTGTTGCTGGGCTGATACATAAAATTCAATGTTAGACCTAAAAACACTTGGTTTATTGAGTGTAGAAAAATTTTGCTAAAAAATTGGACTCCCCTGACCCCTAAATTTGAGATTTCGTTCCGGTTTAATATGTGGTCCTCCCTAAAAAGTTAGGTGATCTCGTCCCCCCTGGACCCCCCCCCTAAAAAAATTTTGGCCTTCCACCCGGAGGTGTACCCCCCCCCCTAGTTGATCTGACCAAAAACACCTATGCCTACTGTGTGCTGGTTGTTGTGTTAAGTGCGTGAGTGGATTGTTTGTGTACATGGCTTTGGCAGCCAATTTTGCTTGTTTTGAGTGGAGTTGAATGTGTGTTGCTATTGGGAGGACTTTAGCCTCTGTGTGTATGATGTGTGTTTGTGCGTTTGTCTATACATGCATATACTCCTGTGCGACCATGAGAGCCTGTGTTTTTGTGTTGTTTTGCAGTTTGTTTAATTTGTGTGTTTGAATTTTGTCGGGCCCCGGCACTGTGCACTGCCATATTCGATTTTTGGTCGAGTAATTGCCTTGTATGTGTGAGTGTTTCTGTAGTTTTAGCCCCACGAGATGTTGCGTAATTGTTATGATTTCGTGATGTTGCTTTGACTATAATTTTCCGGTTATGCCTGATAATGTGGATGTTGTTTTGCTTGCATTTGGTGTGAGTTGGTTGTTGTTTGTCCCGTGTTTGTATTGCGCTGTAACGTAATACGTTTGGGTTTGTAGCCTATGGGGCTTAGGGTGTGATCATATTGTGATGTCGTCTGCATATGTTATAATGTGTACTTTTGGTGAGTACTAGAATGTCTGCGTGTAGATGTTGAATAGTGTGGGGTGATAGACGCAGTTTTCCCCCTCGCCTGGCAGAGCGCTTCCGAAAAATAGTAGAGGGGTTTACTAATATGAAACAGGTAAAAAAAATCGTTCGCGCCCCGGGTAAATGACATTTCGAAACTAGGGGGAGGTTCCTAAGGATCGAACCCCCCTAGGGATCGAGGAAATGGAATTTTGAAAGTCTAGAAAGGGGGTCAGGTGGGGTCCAATTTTCGAAACGAAATATTTTTAAACCATTAGAATATTTAATAATAGTTTTTGAAAAAAATAATCTACATTTTATTATAAAGAAAAAAGCTATATTGAGGTATAAAAAGGGGTGTAAAACATGAATTTGTGTTAAAAATTCACAGTTTCTGATGAAGATTTTTCAGTATAAAATGAGTTACTTAAAAATTTTCTCGAGAGGAGGGGGGAAAGGTCAGATTTCAAAATTTAAAGATGAGTTAGAGGTAAAAAATTCGAAAATTTAAGGGACCCTAATTTTTTTTCTCGGGCCCGTTTTCGAGAAATTCAAAATCGACCTGCTTGTTCATCTATGGGTTTACTTCTTTTTAAGTGTTAACCACGTAGCCACGCCCCCCCGTGCGCCCGTTGATACCCTCGGTAAGCTACAAACTACACAAAGAATTGATCGTAGATCCTACCTCAGATGTCTGTGTTCTACATTCTTTGACTACTGCGTATGGTGAGCCCGCAGTGTGCTGCCGCCTCCAACTGACGACACCGCACATTTAACTCCTAGAAAAATATAATAACACTATTTAAAAAACAAAATTAACACTATTTAGGTATATAAGCTTTTCATACAGTGACTCTAAAAACTGCAAACAACTTTAATTTTTGATTTTTTAACATATAAATTTTATACCCAGTCGCTATAGAAGTAAAAGTAAAATATAAAACGTTTGCCTAGCGCACTGTGGGGTGCCAAGATAGAGTCTCGACTGGTTGTAATATTGTTTGTCGGGTTATTATTCTGTATAATATTTGTATTCAACTAACATCAGCCTGCGTATTATCCTGTTTTTATGCAAGTTAGTAATAAACTTCCGTTTCAAATTGTATTTTTCATAATAATTTTCTTCCATTTGAGC
>JASAMX010022929.1:0-12637 GCA_030248175.1 Microlaimidae sp. YZB2_3 | reverse complement strand
TCTACTTGGTTCAGGTACGTATGCTCATACTAAGTCGGCAATTCTATCGAGGTAAAAATTTAATTTTTTTCGATTTTGAAACTTTTGTTACCAGAACAGGATTGGATTTAAAAATAATATTATAATGTTTGCACAGCAAAGTGTAAAAAACAAAATAGATTGTGCACATTTTATCGAATGTATATAGTTTTTTTTAAAGAATACAGCATTATACAATAATCTGATTTCATTTTTTATAATTCAATGCAATGAAATCATTTCTCCTGTTGGAAAAAAAACTGATAATGACAATAAATGTGCAAAGCAGATTGTATCAGCTTTTCCATTTAAAAAACGAAATATTTTTTACAATGAAATACAGATAAAGGCTTAAAAATTCAAATGCAACAATAATCTCAAGAAAAAATATTTTAAAATTTAACTTAAAATTTAATTTAAGGTAGAACTTCACAGTTTTGACCACTTGGACTAAAAGTCGCATATCATTATAAATATTAATTTTTGGCCCATAAAAATGGGGTGCTATAAAAAGTTAAGAATCTGTGCTATCCAGTGGTTATAAAAACATCACCGAAAAGTTTGTCCAGTTCGCAACAGATGTCCATGGATTCTACCTCTGAAAACCACAATAAGGCCTTTTAAAAAAAATTGATTTGTTATTTTTGGGCGAAATTTTATAATAAATTAGGGTAATGTAGGGGGCAACTTTCAGAGGTGGTTTGGGTTTAAAATGATCTCAGGATTTTTTTAAATTGCAAAAAAGACTTTTTTTACAAAACTATATAGTAAAAAAAATCCTGAAGTGCTTTTTTATTCGTTTATAATAAAAAAACGGTAAAAGCCTATATCTAACTATTTCCAAACTTTCGTTTAAAGATAACCTATCAATTTTTTTTTAATTTTCATTTAATTTTCTTTTAATTGACGCCGAGAAACTACATTTTGAACCATTCCTTTAAAAGCTCCTTTTAATTGAAAATACCAGAGGACTCCGTAGCGCAGTGGTTAATACATCGCGCTCGGATCATCGGATCGAGTAGTCGCTCGACCGTATTTTCAACGCCGAAAAATTTTTTTTTATTTTTTAGCTTTTTAATTTCAATATTTAATTTAATTTATTTAAGATACGCTAAATAGAAAATGGAAAAATAGAATATTTTTGGTAATAAACTTTATTAATGTTTTGTATTTTTGACATGTATTTTATTGATGTTATTTGATGATTGTGGACGATCACATTTTTTACAGAAAAATGAATGTCAAAAATTGAATCAGCAGGTCAAACTACGTATAGTAAGATGTAATTCAAAAAGATCTGTCGTCAAAAAAAAACTGTGAAGTTCTACCTAAAATAATAAATTCAAAATTTTATAAAAAATGTTTATTTATTCAAATAAAAACAAAGATTTTTATTCATATAAATATGCATTCTGATATTAATCACCAGATCACTGATCAGACATTATCTGCAGAACAGAATTTTTAAAAAATCGCAATATTTTTTAAATTCGCACTGCTACAAAATTTATAACCGAAGAAAAACCGCATATTGAATAATTAAAATGGTTGTTAAAAAAAGGTTGCATAAGCACTAAAGGTATAACCAAAAACCCACTATTATTCTATTTTTCAACTAAATAAAAATATTTTTACAAACCAATTTATTAACAATTCATCAAGAAAAAACAAATTAGAAACACACTATTCATGTTTAGTTTTTGACTAAAATCTAAAACTAAAATCGTTTAGTTTTTGACAAAAAAATTAAACTCATCCAAATGTATAATTATAAGAATTTTTTTGAAATTTTTAAACAAAAACTAAATAGAAAATGGCTTTACAAATATAAAACATAATACGCCATATTTTTCATTTTGTAATATTAAAATATCGACTCAGTTGCTCAATTTTTTTAACCCATGTGAATCACTACAAAGTCGGAGCTGAAAAAACTTGACTTTTAAAAAATTTTAGAATCAATTTGACTACCAAGTTTCAAGCAAAAATCTTTACCCTACACAAGCCTTAAATTTATACAGATTACACCGTTTTTGTGTTTTAAATAAACATTCCTAATATAGTGTATTTAAGAGTATTTAAGGTAAAATTTAAATGGGTTTGCTAAATGTAATTAATTGAGAGTACCATTTTTAATGAACCTATAAGGTTTATATTAACTCTAAAGGAAATGTGGTAATATTGTATGTTAAATTATGCCTTCACTACTCCTGCATTATGCGAATATTAATAAAAAAATTAAATAAACAGTTTTTTCAACGGTTTTTTGCTGGTCCTTTTGGTGCTGTTCCCGGCGTGAAAAAAAATTTTTGTTGAATTTTTTTTTGGGGGTTGATCGGTATGGCAAAATTTTGGGGCGGGTCAAAAATGTGTGTGTGTGTGTGTGTGTGTGTGTGTGTGTGTGTGTGTGTGTGTGTGTGTGTGTGTGTGTGTGTGTGTGTGTGTGTGTGTGTGTGTGTGTGTGTGTGTGTGTGTGTGTGTGTGTGTGTGTGTGTGTGTGTGTGTGTGTGTGTGTGTGTGTGTGTGTGTGTGTGTGTGTGTGTGTGTGTGTGTGTGTGTGTGTGTGTGTGTGTGTGTGTGTGTGTGTGTGTGTGTGTGTGTGTGTGTGTGTGTGTGTGTGTGTGTGTGTGTGTGTGTGTGTGTCTGTCTGTCTGTGTGTTCCCTAACTCCTCCCTAACCACCCAACGGATTAAGGTGAATGAGGTATCGTTGGAAAGCTTATACCCCAGGGAATGTCGTAAGGGGGTTGAAATTTTGAAACAACTTACATGGACATCTTTATACTGGACAACGCGTTTTCACCAAAGGGGGACCCTATGGATTTTGGAACTTAAAAAATTTTTTGACTCAGAATGGGCTCAAACTTATTGGAAAGAGTAATTAGGCAATGTAAAGCCAGAATATTATGATTTTTGGAAAAATGAACATGGACATCTTTATACTGGACAACGTTTTTTTCATTAAAGAAGGGAATTACCTTGCTCACCAACCACAAAAGGGATTGGGCTAAATGAGATATCATTGCAAAGCTTACAGTCCGGGGAATGTCATAAAGGGTTAAAATTTAGAAAATTTTTGCATGGACATCTTTAGCCTGGACAACACATTTTCACAAAAGGGGGAACCTATGGACTTTGGAAATTGAAAATTTTTTTCTCTGAATTGACTTAAACTAATTGATAAGAGTAAGTAACCAATGTAAAACCAGAATGTGATGTTTTTTGGTAAGATTAACATAGACATCTTAATACTGGACAACGTTTTTTTTTTCATTAGAAAGGGGAACGACCTTCCTCCCCAACCACAAAAGGGATTGGGCTAAATGAGATATCATTGCAAAGCTTACGGTCCGGAGAATGTCATAAAGAGGTTGAAATTTAGAAAAAAATCTGCATGGACATCTTTAGCCTGGACAAAACATTTTCACAAAAAGGGGAAACCTATGGATTTTGGAAATCGAAAATTTTTTTGTCTTTAAATTGGCTCGAACTTATTGATAAGAGTAATTAGCCAATGTAAAACCAAAATGTCATGTTTTTTGGTAAGATTAACATGGACATCTTAATGCTGGACAACGTTTTTTCACTAAAAAGAGGAACAACCTTCCTCCTCAACCAGCAAAAAAATTGGGCTAAATGAGATATCGTTGCAAAGCTTACAGACAGGGAAATGTCATAAAGGGGTTGAAATTAAAAAAAATCGCATGGACATCTTTTGGTTGGACAAGACATTTTCACAAAAACAGGGCCCTATGGACTTTGAAAGTTGAAAAAATTTTTATCTTCGAATTGGTTCAAACTTATTGGTAAGAGTAATTTGCCAATGTAAAGCCAGAATATCATGTTTTTGAAAAAATGAACATGAACATCTTTATGCTGGACAACGTTTTTTCACTAAAAGGAGGAATGACCTTTCTCCTTAACCACAAAAAGGATTGGGCTAAATAAGATATCATTGCAAAGCTTCAATTTCAAGGAATGTCATAAAAGGGTTGAATTTTTTCAAAAAATAAATAACAAGGACATTTTTATGCTGGACAACGCATTTTCACCAAAAGGGAGGACCCTTCTCCTCAACCACAAAACGAATTGGGCTAAATGAGGTATCATTGCAAAGCTTACAGTCTGGAGAATGTCATAAATGGTTAAAATTTTAAAAAAAAATACAATGGACATCTTTATATTGGACAACATATTTTTACCAAAGATGGAAGAACCTTCCACCCCAACCACAGAAAAAATTAGGATAAATGAGATATTATGGGAAACCTTATAGTTCAGGGAGCATCATAAGGTGGTTGAAATTAGTAAAAAATTAACACCAACATCTTTATGCTGGACAACATATTTTCACCAAAAGAGGGAAACACCCTTCTCCCCAACTAAAATTAGAGTGGGTAACTAGGTATCACTGTAAAGCTTACAGTCACGGGAATGGCATAAAAGGGTTGAATTTTGAAAAAAAAATTAGTAAATGAATATAAAAAATGCGGGAAAAATTATTTGTCAGCCGTATGGCTGACACGGGCTACTTGTAGTTTAAAAACTTGGTTTTATTGATTAAAAAAAAAAGAATTTTAAACACATCGAATCGATTATTAACTACGATGTATCTTTAAAATCTATCTTAAGAACTGTTTAAAACAAAAAATTTTGTGCATAAAAATGGTATTTTATAAAACGCGTTTTATAGCCTAGAAATAAAAATAAATATTGTTAAAATAACGGTTACGCAGCGCAAGTGAAAAATTGAAATATTCTCTTTTTTTCAATTTTCTATTGTTTTGTGACGAAGGGTAAATTTTACTCTATATAACTAACTTAACTGAAGTTTATTTAAGAATAAGGAAAAAATTTCATGGTCATCACAAGCTCGTATAGGCCTTTGAATGAGCGAGAAATCTTTTTAAAGATTTTTTTATTTTTAAAAAGTGTTGTTTTTATTAAATTAAAGCGAAGGTTAGTGACACGATACTTCATATTTTACTAATATTTTTTAAGTTTTTTCGCTGCCGAAATAGTTACGTAGTAATCATTTTTTATTCATCATAGCTTTAAAAATCGTCAACTACTACTGTGTCAACATAATTATGCTTCTAAAAAATTTTATCACTGCGAATTTCAAAAATATATACATCAATATATATAACTTTTGGAAAAATCTTATCGGCGACAAAAGCTCATCAAATATCCATATAAATGAGCAAATGTGACAATAATCAGAGGCGTTAATCTGACAAACATCCGCAAATTAAGGAACAAAAAAGAGTGCCGACGACCTCCGATTCATTTTTTCCCAACAATGACAAGATGACCTGTAAATGAGGGCGCGGCGGTTAGGAACCGCTGGGCGGGGCTAGAATTAAAGCAACCAATCATCGCGTTTAACTGGAAAACACTAAATTATAGTAGTAGTGAGTGATCTTTTAAAAATCAACGTAAAAGAAACAAAACAGTTAAATATTATTTAATAACAATAAAATTTACTCTAAGCTTAGAATTTTGGAATTAAGGTAGCTGATTCTCTAAATATTTACGTTCGTTTGTTCTCAATTACATATTTGTTTTTATTACAAATAGTCAGATATTGGGTAAAATATAAACATTTTAGCAATTTTGATGGAAGCTTCTATACCCCGGTAAGGACGGCTCTTGAACCTGCCTCCCGAAGACTGAAGGCAAGTAGGAGGCAGGTAAAACTGCCTCGGAGGCAGCATGGCGACAGGGTGGAGGCAGTTAGGAGGCAGGATAGAGGCAGGTAAACCTGCCTCGGAGGCAGGTAGGAGGCAGGATAGAGGCAGGTAAACCTGCCTCGGAGGCAGGTAGGACGCAGGTGATCCTGAGTCTTATGTTAAAGCATATACTGGTTAGGAGGCAGGTAGGAGGCAGCTAAAACTGCCTCGAAGGGAGGGTGGAGGCAGGAGGGAGGCAGGTAAGAGGCAGGTAAAAACCGTTTTTCCTAATTCAGCACCCCGTCCTTACCGGGATACTATGTAGTTGGTCTGTAGTTTTCTGATTTCTCTTAAAGGAGCACTGTCACAAATCTAATTCCTATAACGCCCAAACCGGACTGCTCTTTTAATAAAAAACCTACCTAACTCAACTTTGGTATTTAGAGTGCTCCACTACAAGGCTACAACATTTTTAAATTTCACCTGAATTGGTTCAGTATTAAAGCAGCAGTGCCGTTCGGGCGTTATAGGAATTATTTGATTTGTGACAGTGCTCCTTTAATGTCTTAAATAAATATAACAAAACATTCTTCAACGCTTGATAAGTTTACTAACGAGTAGCGACTGAGGAAAAACGTTATAACTTACACATTAGAAAATGCAAAAGTAATTATTGGCAAAAAGATAAAACTGTCATAAAAGTTTAAATATAAATAAAGTAAACCAAAAAATTCATAAAGAATTTTAAGCGTTAAAAAATTTTTAAATAAAGATTTCGTTGTTGATGTCTGATTGTCTACTTAACCGTAAAACATTTATGACGCGATAATATGACTCGGCAATAATCAAAATATTTTAAAAATGAAATTTGAATAACTGCATTCTTTAGATAAATAGCCCATATATAAATCAAAGAAATATGACTAACTAAATTCTTTTTCAAATATAACCCATATTGCAAAAATAAAATATACGCTAAAATTTTTATCATTTTTTGAAAGCTTTCGGTAAAACATATTACCATTATCAATCATTGGTCTAAAATATAGAAATACCATTTAAGACAAGAATAATTAAACTTAGGTATATATAAGAGTTAAGTTAAAATAAAATATAACTATTAAAACACGAAAACACTAAAAGATATGAAGATAAACAAATTTTAGTTTATGAGTTATTTATTTACTATGGAACAAAAAAAAGAAAATGCACGAACGAATAATTTTTAAGTTTTGGGCAAAATTTGAAATTCCGGTTCCGGTTCCTGTTCCGGATTTTTGGAAAATCTCAATTCCGATTCCAGGGGCCTGTTTCATAAAGATTTTTGTAATTGTAAATTAATAAACGCATTTAATTTCTTTTTGTTTTATTAATTAAAAATACGTACGTAACTGTGGAATTTACGGAATTTACAGACATGCAATTTTTTTAATTCTAAACGCAATTTTATTAATATACGTTTAATTAAAAAATACAAAAGAAAAATATGCGTTTATTAATTTACAGCTGTAAATTAATTACACGCAATTTTTATGAAATAGGCCCCAGTTCCTGTTGCGGATTTTGGAAAATGTCGATTCCGGTTCCGGTCCCGGTTCCGGTGTTCCGGAGCTTTCGCAATTCCATCCCATCACACTACTTTTTTTATTGTACCTACACGACATAGCTTTACTAAAATATTCGTTTACAAAATCATTATTGGAGCAACAGTGCGCCGGTGCAAAGTGGGCCGGTGGCGAATTGTGTTGGGAGCCAATTAAACGAGCAAAATCGCGAAACAGCTCCCGTTGCATTTATGTTTCAAAAATACAAAGAATATATCAGTCAACTGGTTAGCCAATGTCTATAGTACGTAAATCGGTCGGGTTATGATACCAAATTATGGGTTCAAGTTTTATTGCACAATGTCGGTAAGTAACAACAAAAACCGACAATTTCTATCAAAACGATTTAAAATTTCCCTGCTTACTAAAAACTAATTTAGGTAACAACAAATATTACTTTATAACATGTAATTTTGCTCTTTAAGATTTGTATATGTAGAGGCTGGACAAGCCGACATCGTTTTGAGCTAAATCATAGGCCCGTACTCTACCGATTATAAAAAAAACACCTTCTGATTTTAACGTTACATTTAGTTAATGAGTACTATAGAGGGAAAGTCTAGCGGGATTCAAAAATCACAAAAAACTTTATTTTTATATTAATATCATTTAATTTTCTAAAAATTGAAATTCAGATTTTTTTAGCAGTTGTTCGTCTGTTTTTTTAAACTTCGTCCTAAAATAACCAATTTTTGCAGCAATGCTTCCGGGTGTGTGACCCGCTATTAAAATAATAATTTATCATTGATTAGCAAAAACACCAAGGACAAAACACAAACATTACTTTTTTACATACATTTAAGTTTTAATCGGAGCTGATTATTTTTTAAATGTTTTGCTTAAAATCAAACTGTTTTTCATTAATAATGATAAGCTTTTAATCAATATATAATTCTTTAATAATTATTGGCAAAAAAATCAAAATCGTATGTAACACTGTAATTCAGTCAATTTAAAATTATTATGTTAAAAGATGCGCAGAGGTGTCACTTTAATGGAAAAATTTAAAATTTAACTCCGACCTCCAGGATTCGAAAAAGGTGTTAACGATTATGTCAAACAAATTTAAATTATCATAAATTACTTTCCCAAGAAAGGATACGTTGAAAATGTAAATCGAAGGTTTTGTACAGGAAGGTCGTTTACGGTAAATTTACCACACATCAAATTGCGCTGCTCAAAATATTCTCACTCGCCATTTTGACATATTTGACGCCCTTACTGTTTATTTTTTAGATAATTCTCACTCGCCATTTTGACATTTTAACGCCCTTACTTTTAGAAAATTATTTTATTATAATAAAAAGTTTGTTTTTTTTAGAAAATCAAAAGATGTTGTAAAAATTTTTTCCAAGTTTTAATGAAATAAAAAAGTTACCCAACCCAATTTTTTTGTTGTGCCCCTCAGCAATAAGGATACAAAAAGTCACCATTCAAAGTACGTTAAAAATTTTAACGTTTTTAATAAGTTTTGAACAAAATTTAGAATAAACAAAATTTACACAAAATAATTAATAGAATTAATCATTAAATATTTAGAATTAGGCTCTCGGGGTGTTCCGGAGCTTTGAAAACCGGATTAAATCTATAGTTAAGACAGCTGGTACTGATGCTGAAATCTGCTACTTTTCAGTCCCGCTTCGTTTTAGTCCTGGCGGAAAATACATTCATCAACTTGTATCATTTTCCCGCGTGCAGTCTTTTTGTGCAAAATATTTGCATAATTAAAAAAATCTATTTACGGCCGGTTCATACTTATGTAAAAACGTCCTTTGGACAAATCTAAAAGACGTTTTTACATGTGAAAACGCCCTTTGGACTTTGTCCAAAAAACGTTTTTACATAAGTTTAAACCAGTCTATACTCGCCTAAAGTTCAGCAGGTTGTTTTTGTTTTCTTAATCCCCGGATGTTATGTATTACGTCACACGTTTGTAATAAATAATTAGCGTAATGTGTCCAAAAAAAGATTATAAAAAGCTTCTTGTTTTTATTTATACATACAAATTTTTTATTTAGTTGTTACAACAGAACGTTTATTAAAAGAGTGTTATTTCATGCAGAGTTTAATATCTTCGGGTATAGCTACACATCGATTAAAGCAAATCAAAAAAAAAAACATGAAAAACTCAATTATTTAAAATTTATTAGTAATTTTAAGTAGTTTTTACGGTTGTTGGAGACCGTAAAGTTTGGAAATAAAATTTATTTTGGTAAAATTTTTGTTGGTTATACCCAGGAATTTTTATTAAAATTTGAGGGTTCTAGTTTTAAAGACTACGAATTGGGGTTTGAGGGATACCCCCTAAAATACACGGGCTTTACTTTTCTTATATTTCTGGGTATACCTTCCCCAAAATCCGGGAAGTTGTCTTACTATCAAACAAACTGTAAGAATTTTAAATTTTCGTTCATTTCGATCATCGGTTGTTGTAAAAAAATACGAAATAACACACTTTTATATACATACACACTATGTGATGTTCCGAACCTCCAAATGCTCTGGAGCTCCAACCATTTAAGACGAAGATATCTCCGCAGCTCCGACCATTAAATGAGCGATTTCAAACTTATGTATATTAGCTTCAATTATGTTAAAAAAATTTACTCTATTTGCTTTTTTATGATACTTTTTACTGTTTAAAAAAATACTTCACACAAAGATTTTCACAAAATAATCTATGGAATTACCTTTCAATTATTCATAAAATTTATACAAAAAAAGGACGGAGCTACGGAGCTCCGGGGAAGTCACTAAAGCCCAGGACATACTTCGTGCAAAGTGTTCAAAGGACAGAAACATAAAGTTCGATTTTGGGCAATCTTGCAGCGTTTTTTGCGTTTTTAAATCAATGAAAACGCCTTTAAAACACTTATCTTTTGGTTTAGTTTAGGTTTAAATCACGAGTTTTTGTTTTATCTTTTGGGCACTTTGGAGGAAGTATGAACCAGGCTTAATAATCACCACGGACAGACTGTAGTTTATAAATTTAAAAAAAAGTTAAATGAGTACTTTCACGAATCAAATACCCAAATCACCCGAATATAAAACTTCACTTTAATACTCAGCCGTTCAGGCTGAAGCTTGGAAATGTTGTAAGACTTGGTATCAAAAAGCAAAATATAAAATTCAAATTAGACACTTTTTATAAAAAGCAAAAGTCCGTTCTGAGTGATATGGAAGTTTGTTTTGTAAAAGTCCTCTAATATTAATAAAAAAACGTAGTTAGTGTTTTAGGAAATAAATCTTTGATAGACACCTTGCCTGACCACGAAGGAACAAAGCGCACCAAAGAAAACCGACCCCACTCTTATATGCGAACAACCGACGAACGCGCGCCAACGGACGCAACAAAAGAAAGAGATACGAATATCTATGTGACGCTTATTATATCATACCATATATAAACCGACTCCGGCAAGGTGCCTATAGGATTAAAAGTTAAAATAGAGCAGTAAAATACGCGGCGTAAAAGTGGGAGTAAGCTAACATTAATGTTTTTAAACCACTATGTATCAATGTATCCTTGGCTTAACAGATTCTTAAAAACGAGACATAAAAGTTAATAATTTTTTGCCAATATTTTTGCAATTTTAACCTATAGATAAATTTAGAATTTAAAGATAAAATTTAAAGACTAAATATTATAAAATGTCCACAAAACTGTCTTTTTAGAGAGTGATTTTTATTTTGAAAGTGGTTTTTTTTCGGAAGTGGTTTTTTTCCGGGGAGTGGTTTTTTAAATGTCCAGTGTAGTCGTTTTTTGAAAAAATATGCCTATTTGTTTATTACTGGTTGATTTGAACAAAATTTTAAATTTAAGCTTTTGGCTTTGTCTTAGATTGGTTAGTATACCCGTATTTTAAAATTAATCAAAATATTTAGTATTTCAGTAGTTCCAAAGCACACCTTAATTTAAAATCATGCGAAATTTTAAATACATTATTTATTTATTTATTAAAAAATTTATTTACCGCCAAAACAAGAGATTTTAAGTGCACAAAAACTAGAAATTTCGAATTTTACCACAAATACAGAAAAGGTGAATTTTAATTTTTAAGATTTCTTACAATCATTTAATTGTAAAACGAAATTTTTGTTAAAACGTATACAAACTAATTAGTGACATAAAAGCAAATTAAATGAAAAAAATTTTATTAACGTTTTTATGTTTTATAGTTTCTGAATTTATTGTTTTCTTTTGCGTATTTGGATGCGATAATAATAAAAATGTTGCAGATATAAAATAAAGGAATTTCCTAATATTAATATAAAACTTTCCGAAAAAATAAAATATAAAAGTATTTCCGAATTTATTGTTTGGTTTTTAAAGGAGTAATACCACAAATCAAATTCCTGTAACGCCTGGATCATACAACTACTGAACCGATATAATTAAAATTTATAAATGTTTTTGAAATGGTCTGGAGAAACGAAAATATTTAATTTGAGGTAGATTAGGATTAAAACAGTAGTTTTGTATTAAAAGAGTAGTCCATTCAGGACATTATAGAAATTTGATTTGCGACAGTCCTCATTTAATTACAATAAACTAAACGGGCCAAAAAACTAAAAATAGTTTTGACGTCTAGATTAAGATTAAGATTTTTTATTAAAAGAATAGTCCATTCAGGGCGTTATAGAAATTTGATTTCTGACAGTGGTCCTTTAATTACAGTAAACTAAACGGGCCAAAAAACTAAAAATAGTTTAAATAAATAAAAAAATCCTAAAATTCTTAAATCAATGCAAAATAAATCAAATAAGCTTAAAAAATTGTAGTACAAAGGTCTTTGTATAAAACCAAATATTGCGGCAAAATGACTTGCGATGTGACACTAGATTTTGATCGGATTTTTCGCCAAGACTGAAATGAAGCTCGCAGCGTTTTTTCCGGGACTGAAACTAAGCAACGTAGCAGGAACTAGCTTATGAACGCATTTTCCGCCAGGACTGAAATGAAGCGGGACTCAAACGAAGCGGGACTGAAACGAAGCAGGACTGAAACGAATCGGTACTGAAACGAAGCGGACCCCTGATGCTGAAGAGAAAATAATTAAACGTGTAAAGCAGGGATAAACATCAAAAGCCATAATTTGCATAAATAGAATTTTTAAATGAAAAATTCTTGTTATTTTAAAACTATGTTAATAAAAACGAAAAAATTTGGTACACCCTTATACCAAACATTTTTGGTTATACTACGGCACATTTTCTTTTAGGTATTTATTTGCATTGGACGTACTTAATTACTGTTCAATCCGATAAATCTATAAAACTAAATGCTCAGAGCAAAACAATATATTGCGCGAACTGTGTTTTCACGAGCACACAAGCGAATGGG
>JASAMX010022928.1:0-23774 GCA_030248175.1 Microlaimidae sp. YZB2_3 | reverse complement strand
TATGTAAAGTTTTTTGTCACTCTATATTTTTTCCTAAAAAATAAAATTTTTTTAGATGTCTCCAAAGAAACCCAAGGGCCAACTGGATCCCAGTCCCAGCGGATCCCTTGACCGGACCGCCAAGAACCAGGACCCAGGACCCCCCGCGACATTCGCAAATAAGCTAAGCAAAAGCTTCTACGATCTGACCAGCGGAGAGCGATTGAAAAACTGGAAGGCCAAACTACCCACTTATAAAAAGAATGCCAATCGATCATAGATTCATCCTGGAAATCTCAAAGTGCCAAAACATCTAATAGGTGAGTGATCACGATTTTACCGTTTAAAAAATATGTAGCAACAAAACCAAAATATTCATAATTTTAAAGTAGTTATAATCAATAAATGATAATACAAATGACAATAAATTCAAATAGATATTCCTTTTATGCGTCATTAAAATAGTTTAATATACGTTTAAGTATTTTTATAAATTTTTTTATTGCTTCACTGCTTAAAAATTCTTTTATCGCTTACAGGTTTATTGGTGCCAGTCGCCAGTGGCTAAGTAATTCTTATATCGATAATTGCTTTGGAAGGTTTTTATTTCATAGTGTGTCTGTAAAGTTGATTGTTATATATGCGTTTTAAAACTCTAATGGATATCCATTACTGCCCATTCATTTATTCACAGTAATTCATAACTGTCCATTTCTGGTCCTGAAAAAACTAAGTAACTATATGTCGTGCGTCTAAAGAGCAAACACTTTTTCATTTGTACTTTGTGGAACACCGTACTAATAGACCTTTTATGTAAATTATATTGATCTAAGACTGGCTGCACGCTGAGTTAGTCATTATTCTGTTTCTAAAGTAGCAAGAAATAAAATATTTCTTTGCAATGCGGATTTTAGTAAAGTGCAAAATAAATGTTTTGTTTTGATTTCGTCGTAAATTTTAAAAGCAGAATTTCAATATTTCAAAAACCCCTTTATTGTTTGAAACGGTATATTGAATAATTCTTAGGTGTAAAAATTTTTTTGTATTTCCACATAAAAAGTAATAAGCTTACAAATTATGATAGTACAAGAAAAATATTATATTATTTCCCTTTCATTTTTACTTTTTTATTTCATCAATTATTAAGAAAATACAAGAATTTTTACTTTCTAAGCAAGTACTAACGAAGCGAGACAAACTCGTGGTACGAATTCAAGACGAGAAGATAAATCACCAAGTGCTTTGTCTTAATCTGTTTACGCAAGAAAAGCTAAAGACTTAAAAAACAGCGCTCGACCTCTAACAACACCTGTTTAAAATTTCCCCTTGAGATTAAAATAAGTCGGTCCTGAATGTTAAATATTCAGCTTAAAGTTTTAACGGAAGCAAACACCAATACAAAAGAAAATTCTTTTTTTGCTGAAACAGATTGTTCGGAAATTGTTAGAAACCTTTGTACAAAACTCCAGATCCTTTTGAATTGTTGTGAGATTGCTTGATAGAAAAACGTCATATAAAAAAATTTAAATTGAAGAAAAATGTAATCACGTAACTTTGAAAAAAATAATGACATCAAGTGGACATCTTCTATTATAAAAAGTATGTTTTAATTAATTAAAATATAAGACTACTTTTTTACTATTTTTGTCAGGTTTGAAACCTTTTTGATAAAAGTCTCTTAAAACAATCTTACAGAAATTAATAAAATGCCTTTCATTAAAAGCCTTAGTCCTTTGAAAATTTTGAGACCAAAAAAGACGTCTGAAACTCAGAAACGGAAAAGCGTTAGAGCAACTCAATGTTAAACTTCACAGCTTACGAAATTTCGGATTGTATTTATACACTGCGCAGCATAACGCGTTACTCAGTCCGCGTCTGAGCTGCGATAACAAACGCCCCTTTTTAACACTAAACTTCTTATAAATCTCAATTTTTAATTGTTTTCTATACATTATATACTCTACATAGTTTGAAATTAATTGTGTTTTTAATTAGTTGATTATCATAGTGATTTAAACATAGAGTACTTTTTTAAAAGGTGTTTAGTTGTTTTAGCCAATATTTGTTTATATAAATTGGTTTTAGCATTAACCAAAGCAAGTTTGCTATAATGCGTAAACTTTTTTTATTCAACAAGAAAACTATTGAATAAAAAATATATACAAAACAAAATATTGGTTTTTGTTGGGTGAATTAAAAAAAAGGCGTTTAGGCCTAGTTTACAATGAGGTGACAAGTGACATGTGACAACGCTTTTCGCGTGCGTTTATACCGTTAGATAACTTTTGTCACTCCGGTGTTAACTACTCTCTGTTTTTTTAGCGATACTGGAAAAAAGTTGACAAACAATTTTTTGTTTGCGATCTTATAACTTTTGAACGCGGCGCGATCAATATGCAAATATCTCGCGTTAAGGTCCTTGTATTTTTTACTACCTCCTGAAAAAAATTTTTTTTTCAAAAATTTTGGGGGGTTAGCCCCAAAATTGCCGAAATTTACGGCCGATTTTTTTCGGCCAAATTTATAACTTTTTACCTTAGGGGGCTTTACGTTTGAAAATTTTTTCGCAGATTGCCCATACTTTTCTGAGCTCAAAAATATATAATTTGTTAGAGGTAACCTACCTGGGTCGGGTACCCCGAGAGGTTAAAAAAGGTCAATTTCACGATTTTTGCTAAAAATCTTTGTATGGGGGACGCATTATGCATTTTTCGCCATCATGCTCAAAAACTGTTAGAGCCACAGGCCTGAGACCGGTGGGGATTTATGCGGAAATCTTAGTCCGACATTTTGGTGATAGGCTAAAAAAATTCTCGATGCCCTAAGGCACTGCAATGGCTGACCCATAAAAAAAACTTTTGACACAGCCCCTCTACATAGGCGAGTAATATATCATTTTAAAGTTCTCGGCTTGCTGATTTAAAAAATATAAAAAAATTGCTCTAAATAGTCGGGTAACCAAAATACAGACCACTTTGTACCCCCAAAATTAGTAAGAGGTGATTTTTTTTGTTTTTATTATTTATAAGCCGTGTTTATATTCGTTTGAAAACTCTATGTGTGCTGATTTCAAAAATTTTAATTTTAGACTAAAATTTTTAATGGTTACCCGGTTACATACCCACAAATATCCCCAATTTTGAAAAATGGTAATTTTGTAATTTTTTTCATTTTAAGTGACATGTTTATACTCATATGAAAGCTCTCGACGCACTGATTTCAAAAATATATAGTTTTTTTTACTTTTCTTCAGTGGTTACCCATTTTTACACCCATCAATGTACCCCCTAAAATTCTTAAGGGTGATTTTATTATAATACCTTCATGTTTATACTCATATCAAAGGTCTCGACACGCTGATGTCAAAAAAATTAGGGGGTATATTATGGGTTGTAAAAATGGTAACCATTGGGTGAATCGAGTTGAAATGTATATTTTTGGGATCAGCGTGTCTAAAGCTTTGATATGAGTATAAACATGAGGGTATTATAATAAATATATAAAAAAGACCCCCTAAAAATTTTTGGGGGTACATTATGGGTTGTAAAAATGGTAACCATTGGGTGAATCGAGTTGAAATATTAATTTTTGGGATTAGCGTGTCTAAAGTTTTTATATAAGTACAAACAAGACGGTATTACAATAAATATATAATACCTTCATGTTTATACTCATATCAAAGGTCTCGACACGCTGATGTCAAAAAAATTAGGGGGTATATTATGGGTTGTAAAAATGGTAACCATTGGGTGAATCGAGTTGAAATGTATATTTTGGGATCAGCGTGTCTAAAGCTTTGATATGAGTATAAACATGAGGGTATTATAATAAATATATAAAAAAGACCCCCTAAAATTTTTTGGGTGTACATTATGGGTTGTAAAAATGGTAACCATTGCGTGAATCGAGTTGAAATTTATATTTTTGGGATAAGCGTGTCTAAAGCTTTGATATGAGTATAAACATGAGGGTATTATAATAAATATATTAAAAAGACCCCCTAAAAATTTTTGGGGATACATTATGGATTGTAAAAATAAAAATGGTAACCATTGGGTAAATCGAGTTGAAATTTATATTTTTGGGATAAGCCTGTCTAAAGCTTTGATATGAGTATAAACATGAGGGTATTATAATAAATATATAAAAAAAACCCCCTAAAAATTTTTGCGGGTACATTTTGGTTGTTAAAATGGTAACCATTGGGTAAATCGGGTTGAAAATAATTTTTTTGACATCAGCATGTCGAGAGCTTTGATATGAGTATAAACATGAGGGTATTATAATAAAATCACCTCTTAAGAATTTTAGGGGATACATTGATGGGTGCGAAAATGGGTAACCACTGTAGAAAAATAAAAAACCATATATTTTTGAAATCAGTGCGTCGAGAGCTCTCATATGAGTATAAACATGTCCCTTAAAATAAAAAAAATGACAAAATTACCATTTTTCAAAATTGGGAGTATTTGGGGGTATGTAACTGGGTAACCATAAAAAATTTTAGTCTAAAATTAAAATTTTTGAAATCAGCACGCATAGAGCTTTCAAACGAATATAAACACGGCTTATAAATAATAAAAACAAAAAAAAATCACCTCTTACTAATTTTGGGGGTACAAAGGGGTCTGTATTTTGGTTACCCGACCATTTAGAGCAAATTTTTTATTTTTTTGAAATTAGCACGCCGAGAGCTTCAAAATGATATATTACTCGCCTATGTAGAGGGGCTGTGTCAAAAGATTTTTTTTAGGGGTCAGCCATTGCAGTGCCTTAGGACATCAAGATTTTTTTGATACTATTACCAAAATGTCGGACTTAAATTTCCGCATAAATCCCTCCGGTCTCAGACCCGGTCTTGTGGCTCTAACAGTTTTTGAGCATGATGCCAAAATATGCATTTGGTGTCCCCCATACAAAGATTTTTAGCAAAAATCGTGAAATTGACCCTCTTTAACCTCTCGGGGTACCCGACCCAGGTAGGTTACCCCTAACAAACTATATATTTTTGAGCTCAGAAAAGTATGGGCAATCTGCAAAAAAAATTTTCAGACGTAAAGCCTCATATGGTAAAAAATTAGAAATTGTTGCCGAAAAAAATCGACCGTAAATTTCGGCAATTTTGGGCTAATCCTCCAAAATTTTTGTAAAAATTTTTCTTTCAGGAGGTAGCCAAAAGTACAAGAACCTTAACGCGAGATATTTGCATATTGATCGCGCCGCGTTCAAAAGTTATAAGATCGCAAACAAAAAATTTTTTGTTAACTTTTTTCCAGTATCGCTAAAAAAAAACAGAGAGTAGGTCTTGCATTTTCTGTTTGCGCGAAAGCTCCGGATCATTTTGGGTAAAAAAATGAAAAACGTCTTTTTTGTGTTTGAGTTTATTATATGTAAAATGAAAGAAAATTTGTTATCAATACCAAGATATTTTGCAGAATTAACATTTTGGGATTCTTTCCGCTGCAAATCAGCAGAAGGTATTTTGAGTCAGTACTGCATTGTGTTAAACACCGCATCCCGACGGCGGTGGGCGCGGAGTTTAACACTGATCAGCACTGGTGTGACAATTAACCTCCTTTCCTGAAGTAATGACTCACAACTTCTGGCGAGTATAAGAGTATTAATTTGATATAATGATCTTTTATTTTTTTTGTTGTTTTTTTAAAGATAGGTTTCTTTGCCATTTGCTGTTGTAATAATGTTCATTTTACTTTAATTTTTTTTTATTGAAAACAATTCAAAAAATAAAAAAAAACAAAAATTCAAAAAACAAGAATAAATTTTGGTTAGTTCTGAAAAAATAAGCGAAATTAAAAATTATAATATAAATTTAAAAAAATAAACAAGCATTACCAAATTTTCAATGTTAATATAAATTTTTAATTTTCAGTTATGTTTTAATTAATTATAAATGGACTACTTGGCAATTTTTTAAAAATTTTCTTATTTATGGTTGCTTTAAAAATTATTACTCATAATTAATTGAAATTTGTAGTTTCTAAGTATTATAAGAAATTTAAGGTCTTTTAAAAGATGCCAAGTTATTTCAGAATAAAGTTTTAAAGGGGTTTTGGCAAAAAATTTCGCTTTTTGATTTAACGCAACTCCATGGCGTTTGGGTTTATTACTTATTTTTACAAGAGCAAATATCACAAAACAACATAAAAAGAATAAACTATGTATATTCTTTATCAAAACCTAGTTTCACATTATAGGAAGGATTTGGGGTCGATGGAGCCTTGGGAAATCGGAGCTGGAACTTGGAGCCAAAAATAGGGAACTTGGAGCCGTAAGTCGGGAACTTGAAGCCGAAAATAAAAATTGTGAAAACTTTTACCTAAGCCTAAGCGAAGGCAAAATCTAACCCAAACCAATTTTTTCTTAAAGGTTCCAAGTTCCCATTGCTCGTAGCTCCAATTTCCCAAAAATTTTCCATGGCTCCAAGTTCCCTGCTTGTGATTCTAAAGACCCACTACCATTGGAAACGTAGGATCGTTCGAGCCACTTAACCCCTTGATGCCGTTAAAATTTAAAATTCAAGTTCTTAAGTATTATTATTATTATCTTTTAAAAACTAATATTCCTGGTTCAATATTAATTTCGTATGATATTGAAATAAAAAAATGCATTATACACTGAAATTTAATTATACACTAGTCTCTAAAAATGCTCTATAAAATTACCCGAGCATATGTTTAGACAGAAGAAATCTAGACTAATAGGATAGAATGGCAATGAAAAACTTTGTGTTTGACAACTGGAAAATTTTGATTTTTTAACTGGTTATATTGAAAGACAGCGCAAATAAGTAAGCCGTACAATAGTGCTTTTTAAAGAAACAGTCACAAATTTGAAAACCGGATATTTTCCTATTGAATATGTTGTTTTTTTATATCATTATTTTCATTATTAAATTGATGCTAAGGATGTAAATTTATAAAAATGGTTCCCAAGATAATAGTAAAAAAATGTTTTTAAATAATTCTATGTTTTTTTTGTCAAAAGAAAAATGGCGATAATATGATCGTCATCGCACTATTGCACTCCCACGCCATTCATGGTTTTTAAATACTTTGCTATTTTGGACAGAATGTTTTTGTTTGTTTTTTCAATTTTTCTATCCATCCCCGCGGTATAACAAATTTTAGTTCAACTCATACTAACCTGTTCATTCAATCCAATTTAACAATGCAGTATTACTTTAAACCCAAGGCCGAACACTGAAAAAAGATCGTTTGAATAATAAAACCGAGCCTTTACTTTTCAGGACCTTTGAAGAATATCTCCTAACCTTTTATTCATAGTTTTTTCTGTTATAGCGTTTCGAACTCGGTCATGTAAAATAGAAAATGTTTCTAAATGTTTAACAACGCAAGTTGTTAAAATAATGCTCAGTTTGAAATTACCAATCTTGTTAAACATAGCTTTTATACCATTTTAATCTGTAAAATCCCGTATAAATTGCTATATGTTTTTCTGTAAAAGTCTTATAGTATTTTTTAAGTTTATTAAGACAAGATAGAATATAAAAGTTAAATTGTTTGTTTTTAAATTTTACACGCGTTTTGAAGATATTGACTTAGTTTACGACACACAATAACGCTGTCTTTTTTAAGAAGTGTGTAAATTTCTACCACTAAAAAACTTGGTTCTCAATGAAATCAAGTTTAATTATATAAAAGTGAATACAACAAGTTAAAAAAAGAACATAACGATTTGACTGTAGAAAAATATGCCCTTTCTTGTAAATCAAAAACTAATTTTTGCAAAGTGTAAATCTGAAAGTAATGTTAATTTTTTTAAATATAAAACATTACAAATTTAATCGCTAAGAATTACAATTCAAAAATTTATTTTGTACCATATAAAAATTTTACTGATTATTTCCGGTAAATTAATTTTATAAACACTGTTGATTTTGATTGGTATTAACTCAGTATCTGCATTTTATGAATTACTAAAATTGTGAGTTTCATGTTGTTTAACCAAAAATATATAACAGGTATATTAAGGAAAAAAACATGCAATTTCCTACCAGAACTAAAACTGCTTGGTACCATTTTTTCGAGCACTACCATTACCCATTAATTGTTATGCACAAAAACTAGCAAAAGCCGTGAGAATTCACAATGTCCAAAAATAACAATAGGTATTTATAAAATAATGCGAAACTCATATTTACACGGCATCTGCCATTTTTATTGCATGGCAGTTAACGGCAGTGCTCAAAAAAATTGCATCAAATTGTTTTAAGTTCTAGCAAGGACTTGTATATTTTTCTTTAATGTAAAATATAGTGTTATGTATGTTTGGTACTTTGATAGATATTAATGCAGTTTTTCTGATATTTGTCTAGTTTTTTAATTTGTTAAATACTTGCTGATATGCACTTTTTCATCTCTACAATAAGCTCTTCAATTTCTGTTTTGTAAAATATACACAAATGTTTTAAAATATTTCCTTAATTTTTAATCATTTTAATTACGGTTATTTATCTATAAAAATGTTTTTGTAAATACGTTTTTTTCACTTCTTTATGTATTATGAATTTTGGTTTATTTTTAAGTTTTTTTTATTATCAACCGCTCGTTTATAAACTGCATTCTAGCAAAAGACGAAACAAAATTTCGAAAAAAAGCCTTATATTAAATGAAATAGTATAAAGCTACATAAGTCTAAAAAAACTAAATGCCAGCAAAGACTGAAACAAGTTCTCTTTAAAACCTGTAAATTAATAACAGATTTTTGTGAATTTTTCAGAAAAACAAAACCGAATAAAAACAATAGTGTGTAAAAGCTTTAGTTTGCGTTTTTTAACCATTAATAAAACTTAATTCACATATATTTCTCTCAAAGTGGATTAACTTTTACATGAGTTAACCAGCTGTAAATACCACAGTATTAGTTAAGTCACACGTCGTCAAAACGATACAGAAAAGTATAACGCAAGCGTCACAGTAACCATGAAAAATTTCTGTCAAAATAAGTTATCGCATTGCGCATTAAATTTTTTGTAATTTATCATTATTTTTCGTATAAAGCAAAACGTACCGCCATATTAACGGCTTTTTAAAATCAAATATCAAGTTTTAAGTCCGAAAAACATTGAAAAATTCAGATTTAATATAAGGCGACTTTTAATTTAACAAATACATTGAGAGCTGATTTGTTTTATGTAAAAACATTTAAAAGAAAAAGTCGCCTTATATTAAATCTGAATTTTTCAATGTTTTTCGGGCTTAAAACTTGATATTTGATTTTAAAAAGCCGTTAATATGGCGGTACGTTTTGCTTTATACGAAAATAATGATAAATTACAAAATTTAATGGCAAATCTGATAAACTTATTTTGACAGAAATTTTTCATGGTTACTGTGACGCTGCGTTATACTTTTTGTATCGTTTTGAGGACGTGTGACTTAACTAATACTGTGGTATTTACAGCTGGTTAGACTCATGGAAAAATTAGTCCCACTTTGTAGAAAATATATGTGAATTAAGTTTTATTAATGGTTAAAAAAACGCAAATTAAAGCTTTTACACGTATTGTTTTTTTATTCGGTTTTGTTTTTCTGAAAAAATTCACAAAATCTGTTATTAATTTTAACAGGTTTTAAAGAGACTTGTTTCAGTCTTTTCTGGCATTTAGTTTTTAGACTTATGTAGCTTTATACTATTACATTTAATATAAGACTTTTTTTGAAACTTTGTTTCGTCTTTTGCTAGAATTTCCGCCTTTTAATGCATTAAATTCAATGTCATTTATTAAAGATATAAAACATTAAAAAATTTACTCATTTTAAAAGAAACGTCATGGTGTCCTCATGATATGAATACAATTATTTTTCATATCCAAAACTTCAATGTAAATTCTGGCAGTATACTATACAAAAATTAAGTCTGGGTAACTCCGTAAAATTGTATGGAACCTGAAAGAACCATATAAAATTGTGTTTTTCTTCTGTTTAAATTTTTTTAGTTAGACCTGATTTAACCATTTTTTTGGAAATTAGCTTTATTTTGCACGGACGCTCTTTCTTTATTCATGGAAAACACATGTTTGGACGTTTAACTAATTAAAGGTAACGGGACTTTAGAGCCGGAGTGAGGGGACTTTAGAGCCGAGGGTCTTTAGAGCCGTAGTGTGGGACTTTAGAGCCATATTGGAGGGACTTTGGAGCCGCAACGTAACTTTTGTGTTTAGAAAATTCATAAAAAAATAAAATTAAGGGACTTTAGAGCCGAACTCCTAAATTTATTATTTTTTTGTTATGTGCGTTACATATTTTACAAATTTAGTACATTTTTTTATGGAAATTAGTGAGATTTTGACTTGTAAAACTGTTTAACACCTTTCAATAGTATTTTTAAAAACCTTTTGGTGTCAGCAAAGAATATTTTCGGCAAAATATTATACAAAATATTTTTTTTCTTTAGGCACTAAATTTATCAGCATTTTAATAGCTTTTAAGCTTTTTTTAGACTTTTATCATGAGTTTTAGGTTTCACTTAGGCTTATTAAAGAAAAAGTTTTTTTTTGTCTTGATTTTTGTTGTGCAAAAATTTTTTAACATAAAACATCTTTTATATTTTTTATAATAAATATTTTTAAAAAACGTGAATCTTAACCCTTAGCCATACTTTAAATTCATATAAAAATTTTTATTTAAACAAATCAAAAATCGAAGCCATGTTCTTGCACTAAAATATTAATATGAAGTTTATCAATTTCTCGAGCATAATTAATTTAAATTTCCATTTTAAATTTACTAATTTAATGGTTTTAAAGCTTAATTTAATGTTTTTGATAGTGTAATTTAGTTTAAAATTATTAATTTTTAAAAATTTACATGTAGAAACAGCCAAAATGATTCAAAAACATTTTAATTTGTTTAATTTGTTCTTTTTTGTTGATTCCGCCTGACCTGCACATCAATATATAATTTGCAGAAATTTGAGGCGGAGTCGGAGTCAGAGTCGGTGGAATTTAGTGTTTGCCACTGCAAGGTTGCCAGGTCAGGGGAAATTCCCCTAGTTTTGGGGGGATTTTTTGCCAGTTTGGGGGGAAAATGCCGACTTGGGGGTTGGGGGAAAACTTGGGGGATTTTGTCAAAACTTGGGGGAATTTTCAGGGGATTTTACAAATTTTGACAGTCAAAATTTTTTGATTAAATGCTCACTGCTGATGATGAATTTCCACCTAGCTTGTGTGTTACAACTGCAACATCAATATACTGGGCAAACTCTGATTCACTCGATAACTTTCACTCGATAAGCTGTTTTTTTGGTTTTGCTTCCTAAGCCTAAGCATAACCGAAAAAACAGCTTAACAAGTGAAAAAACAGCTTATCCAGTGAAATTTGTCCAGTGAATCAGAGTTTGCCATATACTGCTGGTGAAAAGAAAAATAATAGAACATGAATAAAGTATTAGGACACTCTAATTCACTCGACAAATTTCACTCGATAAGCTGTTTTTTCACTTGATAAGCTGTTCTTTCGGTTATGCTTAGGCTAGTGTTGTTAAAAGTATTGATTTTGAATTATTTTAAGTAAAAGTAAAAGTAAATTGAAAAATTTTAATTTAAGTAAAGTAAGAGTAAAAGTAATTTGTGATTTTTTAATTTAAGTAAAGTAAAAGTAAAAGTAATGGTCAAAATTTTATTTAAGTAAAGTAAAAGTAAAAGTAAGACCTATTTTTTTAAGTAAAAGTAAGAGTAAAAGTATAATAAAAGTAATTTTGAACCGGAGAAAAATACCGGTTTTTGGAGCTCCAGAGCTCCGTTCTAAAGTTTTTTGCTAATTTTATGCATAATTATCATTTTAATAAGTTTTTTAGTCAAAATAAATGGTTTTAGCGTGTTAGCGGCATAAAAAATTGTCTTTTGCCATTTACTTTACAACAAGCCCATAGGAAATCAACCCATTGAAATTACTTAAGCTTTACTTAAATTAATTTAAGTATTTGCAGTGGAAAATCCGAGTAAGAGTAAAAGTAAAAGTATTTGAAATTTCAAAAGTCAAGTAAGAGTAAAAGTAAAAGTATTTGAAATTTTAAAAGTCAAGTAAAAGTAAAAGTAAAAGTAATCCAAAATCCGCTACTTTTATTACTTTAAGTAAAAGTAAAAGTAACTTTTTACAACACTACCTTAGGCTTAGGAAGCAAAACCGAAAAAACAGCCTATCGAGTGAAACTTATCGAGTGAATCAGAGTTTGCCTTTTTATCTGTTTTTTTGGTAAGCACTAAAAGACACCTACCACACCTACTACACCGACCGACCTAAGCAACCTAAGCAAAACCTAAAAATCAAACAAAACATTAAATTTAGCTTCATTTTAAGGTTTTGCTTAGGTTGCTTAGGGAAATTTTTAGAAACAAGAGGAGTTTCACCTCTCGGTTGGTCGGTCGGTGTAGTAGGTGTGGTAGGTGTCTTTTAGTGCTTGCCGTTTTTTTTGGTGTCCGGAAATTTTGTCTTCTACATCTCATCTTTCAACATCTCGTCTTCTACAACTCGTCTTCGGAAAACTTGTCTTTTAAACATCTCGTCTTTGGAAAACTCGTCTTTTGGATGCACCAAACTCAGCAATTTGGTGGGTACCAATTTGGTGAGTGTCAATTTGGTGGGTATCAATTCGGTGGGTATCAATTTGTTGGGTGTCAATTTGTTTGGGTACCAATTTGGTGGATGTCGATTTGGTGGGTATCAATTTGGTGGGTGTCAATTTGGTGGGTACCAATTTGGTGAGTGTCAATTTGGTGGGTATCAATTTGGTGGGTATCAATTTGTTGGGTGTCAATTTGTTTGGGTGTCAATTTGTTTGGCTGTCAATTTGGTGGGTGTCAATTTGTTGGGTGTCAATTAGGAGGGTGTCAATTAGGCGGGTGTCAGTTTGTTGGGGGTCAATTGACGTAGAACCTAATTAAAGGCTTAATAAAAAAATTTCCTTAATAACATAAATTAAACATTCCAAAAAATGGCATTTTTGGGTACAAATCGGCTCATAACTCTAATTAAAAAACCCAAATCTCGAAAATAACCACAAAAATCCTGTTTACAGGTCCGATTTAGGATATAAAGATGTTTGTATTGTACTTTAGAGTAGGTAAAATCGAATTTTAAGACGCGTATGTGAATCCTATCACTTAGTTTTTCCTAAGCCTAAGCAAAACCTAAAAAGAAACCAAAACTTATTCATTGCAAACGCATTATTTTGGTTGTGAGATTACACCATTTGGTTGTGAGGGTGACGTGCCAAATCCCTATAAAAGTAGTGTAAAATCACCATGGCAAAATTCACCATAACGTGGTGTAAATTCCACATAACAGTCAGAAATGCGTTTGAAAAACTAAAATTGTGTTAAAAAAAAACTAAGTATTAATCATCAAACCATTAAAAATGTTTTAATTTTTCCTAAGCCTATGCAAAGCCCTAAAATCAAGCTAAATTTTATCATGATAAATTTAATTTGTATTTTCCAAGTGTCAAAATTTAAAGGAAATATTGCAAACGCATTATATTTATGGGGAATTTATACCCCCTTATGGTGATTTTGTAACGTTTATGGTGATTTTGACATATGGTGACTTTGTCCATGGTGAGATTGGACAACCCACCCCCCTAGCTGCCTGGACTGTTCTCACCTATGACTGAGACCCCCCAAATTTTAGAGGGGGGATGTCCGTGGTACCCCCAAATTTTAGGGGGTGTCGGCTATAATCGGTTTTTTGGAGGGGAGCGGGTATAATACCTCCCCACCCAGACCCAACCCCCTGCCCACCTATGTTCAAAGCTCAATTGATAAAAGATTCTGGCCATATCTGAGGAGATATGGGGTTTTTTTTGGTAAAAATTTGTCTAATAGTGCAGTATAACATCTCCATCGAAATAAGGAAAATCTTGCATTCACATATATGTATTTATTTATGGCGGATATGGATATGACTATGTCAATTGGCGCTCATTAGCTGTTTTCCAGATATTAAAGAAAGAGTCCAAGAAGCTCCATACAAAATGGGCTTTTTTCACTATTTTCACTTTAAATTTTAAGACTATTTTCCTTGAAATAACGTGTTTTCTTGGTTATCAAATAAAAATATATACTTTTGTGCAGTTTTTAACCTTTATAAAACGTGAATGAAAAGCATCACATAACGGTGAGAGTACCGTAAAATAAAAAAAAGTATCAGTCCATTTGAACAGTAGTTCTTTTATTCATGGAAACACATGTACGGACGTTTAACTAATTAGGGTAGTGCATTTAATTTTGGCACTTTTCCCAATTGGGCATTTTTGATTTTGGACTATATCTTTGGTAATCCTGGACGGAATACAACGTTTGATAGCTCAAATGAAAGCTAATTGATATGTAGATGACTGTCGTGAGCTTTATATTTGTTATGTTATGATATTTTCATGTAAAATTGTGTAATTTATAATTTAAAAAAATTGTTTCTCGTTTTTAAAACATGGGCATTTCATGATTACGCAATAAATTGGTTTAAAAGTTAAACTGTCCTGGTAAAATTTAGTCTATTTTCCGAATTTTTAGTCCCTGTGGTTCTACGTTACGTCTGTGGTGAGCAATCGTTATAAAATAAAATAGTGTAATTTCGGCACACTAGTGCTGTAGGTAAAAACGGGTTCAATTTAGTGGTCGGGTGTTAAATTGTAGTTGTAATTAGTTAAAAGACAACGTTGAAATGTGTAGGAGTCATAGCACTGCATTTAAACTCGATTAAGGTTTTTTTTTTTAAAAGGTTTTTTTTTTTTTTTTTTTCGAAATTAAATGCACTTTTTTCCCAAATTTTGCTCGTTTTGATACCATTTGGCATTTTAGCTGTAACTTTTTGCCAGTTACACGTTGAACAACAAGTAAATACTTAAATTAAAGAAAACTGTCTGGAGATAATGATAGGTTTTTAAATTTTTGAAAATGATGATTTTTTGACTGAGAAACAATCGATTGTTTGTAAAGTGCCGAAATTAAATGCATACATTTAATTTTGGCACTTTTCCATTTTTTTAAAAACTGATTTAATTAAGTAAAAAAACAACTTTCGTGCAATGAATTTTTTATGACGCAACGCAGTATCGTAAAAGCTTTAAAATGAGATATCAAACATGAAAATCAGGCCATACAGTGAAAAGTTACATTGGAAAAACGAAAAAGTGCCAAAATTAAATACACTACCCTAAAGGTAACGGGACTTTAGAGCCGGAGTGAGGGGACTTTAGAGCCAAGGGTCTTTAGAGCCGTAGTGTGGGACTTTAGAGCCGTATTGGAGGGACTTTGGAGCCGTAACGTAACTTTTGTGTTTAGAAAATTCATAAAAAATTAAAATTAAGGGACTTTAGAGCCGAACTCCTAAATTTATTATTTTTTTGTTATGTTCGTTACATATTTTACAAATTTAGTACATTTTTTTATGGAAATTAGTGAGATTTTGACTTGTAAAACTGTTTAACACCTTTCAATAGTATTTTTAAAAACCTTTTGGTGTCAGCAAAGAATATTTTCGGCAAAATATTATCCAAAATATTTTTTTTTCTTTAGGCACTAAATTTATCAGCATTTTAATAGCTTTTAAGCTTTTTTTAGACTTTTATCATGAGTTTTAGGTTTCACTTAGGCTTATTAAAAAAAAAGTTTTTTTTTGTCTTGATTTTTGTTGTGCAAAAATTTTTTAACATAAAACATCTTTTATATTTTATATAATAAATATTTTAAAAAAACGTGAATCTTAACCCTTAGCCATACCTTAAATTCATATAAAAAATCTTTATTTAAACAAATTAAAAATCGAAGCCATGTTCTTGCACTAAAATATTAATATGAAGTTTATCAATTTCTCGAGCATAATTAATTTGAATTTCCATTTTAAATTTACTAATTTAATGGTTTTAAAGCTTAATTTAATGTTTTTGATAGTGTAATTTAGTTTAAAATTATTAATTTTTAAAAATTTACATGTAAAAACAGCCAAAATGATTCAAAAACATTTAAATTTGTTTAATTTGTTCTTTTTTGTTGATTCCGCCTGACCTGCACATCAATATATAATTTGCAGAAATTTGAGGCGGAGTCGGAGTCAGAGTCGGTGGAATTTAGTGTTTGCCACTGCAGGGTTGCCAGGTCAGGGGAAATTCCCCTAGTTTTGGGGGGATTTTTTGCAAGTTTGGGGGGAAAATGCCGACTTGGGGGTTGGGGGGAAAACTTGGGGGATTTCGTCAAAACTTGGGGGAATTTTCAGGGGATTTTACAAATTTTGACAGTCAAAATTTTTTGATTAAATGCTCACTGCTGATGATGAATTTCCACCTAGCTTGTGTGTTACAACTGCAACATCAATATACTGGGCAAACTCTGATTCACTCGATAACTTTCACTCGATAAGCTGTTTTTTTGGTTTTGCTTCCTAAGCCTAAGCATAACCGAAAAAACAGCTTAACAAGTGAAAAAACAGCTTATCGAGTGCAATTTGTCCAGTGAATCAGAGTTTGCCATATACTGCTGGTGAAAAGAAAAATAATAGAACATGAATAAAGTATTAGGACACTCTAATTCACTCGACAAATTTCACTCGATAAGCTGTTTTTTCACTTGATAAGCTGTTCTTTCGGTTATGCTTAGGCTTAGGAAGCAAAACCGAAAAAACAGCCTATCGAGTGAAACTTATCGAGTGAATCAGAGTTTGCCTTTTTATCTGTTTTTTTGGAAAGCACTAAAAGACACCTACCACACCTACTACACCTACTACACCGACCGACCTAAGCAACCTAAGCAAAACCTCAAAATCAAACAAAACATTAAATTTAGCTTGATTTTAAGGTTTTGCTTAGGTTGCTTAGGGAAATTTTTAGAAACAAGAGGAGTTTCACCCCTCGATTGGTCGGTCGGTGTAGTAGGTCTTTTAGTCTTTTAGTCGGTGTAGTAGGTGTAGTTGTCTTTTAGTGCTTGCCGCTTTTTTTGGTGTCCGGAAATTTTGTCTTCTACATCTCGTCTTTCAACATCTCGTCTTCTACAACTCGTCTTCGGAAAACTCGTCTTTTAAACATCTCGTCTTCGGAAAACTCGTCTTTTGGATGCAATTTTGTAAACGTATTATAAAAAATGCGAGTTTCGAGCTCAATGATAAAATTTTCTTTGATGTTTAGGCTTAGGAAAAAAATAAGGTTTTTACTCTTCGGTGCAAAAAGCATCATTAAATACAAATTTACATTGATAAAGTTTTGCTTGATTTTTAGGTTTTGCTTAGGCTTAGGTTCTCAGTTTTTTGAATAAATCATTTAATAAAAGTTTATCATAATAAAAATTTTGCTCGATTTTTGGCATTTGCTTAGGCTTAGGTAAAAAAAGGTTTTCAATACATTGTTTTAGTCAAAAAAGGAGAAACTTATCTTTTGAAAAGTGTGTGTACAAAATCGCACCCAAAAGACGAGTTTTCTGAAAACGAGATGTTTAAAAGACAAGTTTTCCGAAAACGAGATGTTTAAAAGACGAGTTTTCCGAAGACAAGTTGTAGAAGACGAGATGTTGAAAGACAGATGTAGAAGACGAAATTTCGGGAACCGTTTTTTTTAATTTAACCTTTTTTTTCTTTTTGTAATCTTGTTGGTTTGTGTGCGGTATTGTTTGATTTTTTTAGTAAAAATTGGTACAAGTTCTATACGTGTACCAAAATTCGATTTGACCGATTCAAAAGTAATTACAAATTGTAAAACATCTTTATAGCATAAATTGAACACGTAGACCTTATTTTTGTGGTTATTTTTTGGATTTGAGCCTCTGAAAAAAATTTATGAGCCGATTTGTACCCCAAAATTGCCCTTTTTTGGCATGTACAATTTATGCTATTAAGAAAATTTTTTGTATTAAGCATTTAATCAAATTAATATTATTTTTTTTGTATAACCAAGTGTCTGGCAGTTACAAATATACTTTTATATTTTTCATGGTAGCCACCAATTTTTTATAGTAACCGTTCAAATACCCACTGAAAAAATTAAAATTTTTGAAAAACAACTTATTTTAGTAAAAATTAATCATATTACAATTTTGTTTAATTTTTAAGTTTCGCTTAGGCTTAGGAACAATAAATCGGTGAAAAACTAAGTTTAAATCAGCGTTTAAAGTCAAACAAATTTTCTTGTCCATGTTTTTTGGTGGTTCATGTGACTTTCGAATTTTCAATTTTTTTGAAAATTTTTGAGTTCTTCAGACTTTAAGCATTGTTAAAACATAGTTTTTAAATTAGTTTGTTGGTTTACAAAATTTTTTTCTTAACATCATAAATTGCACATGCTGAAAAAGGTCATTTTTTGGGTATGAATTGACCCATAACTTTTTATCGATAGCTTAAATCTCAAAAATAACCACAAAAATAAGGTCTACGTGTCTTATTTAGGCTATAAAAATGTTTTACAACTTGTATTCACAGTTAGATCGGTCAAATCGAATTTTGGTACACGTATGGAACTTGTACCGACGTGGTATACTGTTTTTTGAATCTAGATGGACATCACAAAGTCTATTTCTCATATCAATCAGTAAATTCAGTGTAAACAAGGAGTCAAATAGATTAACTATTATATCCTATTTCCGACCTAATTTTTAATTTTATTATTTGTATTGGAAAATTTTGAAACATATTTTTGCTCAAAAATGTAATTTGTTATAACCTTACATTATCCAACTGATACCTAAATAATATAAAAAACAAGGGAGCCTTTTATATATACGAATACTTTACAAAAAGGTAAGAAATATTTTGAGTTGATTAAACCGATTTTCTTTGGTTTCTTTTTTAACGTGTTATCTCAAAGCGGATGCTACTGGTGATGATGCCTAAATTTTTAAAAGTTAAAAAATCAAATTAAATTTTTTCCTTTCCTACCCCACCCAGCTCAGTTTTTTTTATTAATTTGTCAGAAAAAATATTTATTGTGTATTTATTAAAAAAGGTTTTAGTATTAAATTCCGAACTAAAAAGTGGCTGCCATTGCCCCCTAAGGTGTTATGCTGCCCAAATTTTTAAAAGTTAAAAAATCGGTTAAAATTTTTTATACCCCAGCTCAGCTTATTTTTTATTTTACCTAGTTCAAAAAAATATTTGTTGTGTATTTATTAATTTATTATTTATTAATAAATTGAAAGTAAAATGTTGTTGTTGCCATGTTTTTATTGCAATGTTTTTGTTATAGCTTTAATCTGTTGTGTGACTATAGTGCCAAACAAAAGTTTGATGAAATTGGGTTTGTTTAATTGAAATAAACTGTAAAATCAGCTCAAAATGATTTGACATATCAATTTCTGCAATAACTATATTATAATGTATATCAGACCTGTGCACTGCCCCCCCGGTGTTAAAACGGGGGGAAGGATTCCAAAATGGGGGGGGGGCATGGGGGGCAACTTTTTTGAAACGGGGGGGGCAATAAAACGGGGGGGGCAAGCAGGGGAAAAGAGAAAAAAGGAGAAAAAAGAAGGGAAAAGGGAAAAAGGAACAAAAAAAGCGAAAATAAGGTAAAAATAGGTCTAAAATGGCTTAAAATACATTGAAATTGGCTAAAAACTGCAAAAAAACTCGCGATGATGGCGTCATCATAGGTCAAAAATGGCGTCATAATTTTAGGGTACTTTTTCATTTTTTGGCGGGGGGGAGCAATAAAACAATGGGGGGCAAATCCTCCAATAAAACGGGGGGGGGGCATTTCCAGACCGTGCACAGGTCTGATGTAAATGCTAATATGTTGTGTTGATGTAGGCAATATCATTTTTGTTTAAAAAACCAAGTTTTTTTACTATTAAATTTTTTTTTGGACTTGGGGGGATTTTTGGGGGAATTTTCAAAATTTCAAAGTTGTTTCTGGTTTTTGAACAAAGTTTTGGTGGAACTCAGGGGAATTTTTTTCTGATTTTGGGGGAATTGCTATTTTAAAACCTGGCAACCCTGTTTGCCAGAAATTTTTATGTGTTATGTAAATGTTTTAATATTACTTGTATATTGTTTTAATATTGTTTGCAAACGCATTTTTCATTTCGGCTCTTAAGTCTCTGCTGCGGCTCTAAAGTCCCGCCTCTAAAGTCCCTCGGCTCTAAAGTCCCAAAACCTAATTAAACAGGCAGGGCAGATTCTGATATTTAGCGCGCTAGTGGTAATTTTAAGCGCGCTGAAAAATCTAAAACTCTATCATGATAAAGTTTAGCGTGATTTTTAGGTTTTGCTTAGGCTTAGAAAATGCAAAAAAAGCGTTTACAACTGTTTGGCTGAATAAAAAAGGGTGTTTTTGCTTAGTTTAACCGTGTTTAAAAAATGATTTTTGAGCGCGCTGAAAATAAGAAACTGCCATTAAAGATATAATGAATGAATTTTAATTTTTATTTTAGTAAAATATGATACTGATTGTAATAATAAAGTTGATATGTAAACATAAGCAAAGGAAAGTATTTAAAAAGAATATTAAATTGATTTTTTTGTTTAAAAAAGTTAATTGATAGAGATTTGCACTGTTATTTTTAATACATTTTTTTAATTTGATTGGCACTAGGTTACTGCAGGGGATTTGTAATTCTGCGGACAATCTGCGGACCATTTGCGGACATTTTGCGGATTCCCGAATTAATATCAAAACACACAAAAATGCAATTTTATTAATATTTACAAATTTTTTTACATATAATTGACATGTTGCAATGTGGGAAACTTTATTTTATTACCAAAGCTGAATCAAGACACAAATTATTAAACATAAAACTATATACACATGACTAGTAATCGTTCGGGAAAGCCACAGAGATTATCACCAGTAACCAACTAACCAATATTCTTCTTTTTACTCTCCGCTAACAGGAGAAAACTCCGCAGGTGACTCCGCAGCAGAGTGAAAAAATCTACTCCTCTCCACAGACTTGTAGACTTCTTAAGTATGGACAGCGCACAGAATTTCTAACTATTAAAGTCCAAAGTTAGCATTGATGATTTGTTTGTTGCTTGTTTTTGTTTGTTTCAAAGTTAGCTCTGCCTTTACACTATACACGTTTTAGTTCATGACTAAAGTCAATAGTCGTTTACACTGCTTTTGCACTATGCACATTGAAAGCAACTTACTTGTTTTCACACTGTGCACATATTACATTTCAAGCGTTTGTATAGTATATGTATTTCAGTTATTAATTTATATCATATTTATTTCGCAAATTTTACATTGTGCACATATTATATTTAAGCGGTTTTTACGCTGTACACATTTCCAAAGTTAGCATTGATGAAGTCAGCAATTTTTGCTCTGCCTTTACACTATACACGTTTTAGTTAATGACTAAAGTCAATAGTCGTTTACACTGCTTTTGCACTATGCACATTGAAAGTAACTTACATGTTTTCACACTGTGCACATATTACATTTCAAGCGTTTGTATAGTATACATATTTCAGTTATTAATTTATATCATATTTACTTCGCAAATTTTACATTGTGCACATATTATATTTAAGCCGTTTTTACGCTGTACACATTTCCAAAATTAGCATTGATGAAGTCAGCATTTGTTGCTCTGCCTTTACACTATACACGTTTTAGTTCATGACTAAAGTCAATAGTCGTTTACACTGCTTTTGCACTATGCACATTGAAAGTAACTTACTTGTTTTCACACTGTGCACATATAACAATTCAAGCGTTTGTATAGTATACATATTTCAGTTATTAATTTATATCATATTTATTTCGCAAATTTTACATTGTGCACATATTATATTTAAGCGGTTTTTATGCTGTACACATTTCCAAAGTTAGCATTGATGAAGTCAGCATTTCTTGCTCTGCCTTTACACTATACACGTTTTAGTTAATGACTAAAGTCAATAGTCGTTTACACTGCTTTTGCACTATGCATATTGAAAGTAACTTACATGTTGTCACACTGTGCACATATTACATTTCAAGCGTTTGTATAGAATATTTCTATATATTTCTACATTTCTATATTTCTATATTTCTACATTTGTACATTTCTTTGAGCTATTTTTATATGTGCACATTTTAAGCACATTGTAGCTTATTTGTTGTTACACTGTGCACATATTACATTTATAGCAATTGATTTATTTCTTTCAAACTTTATTTCAAATTTTCTTTTGGATAATCTAACAAAAAGTAGCAAACGTAACCAGTACACAATAGTAACAATGCAACACACATAATAAACACTAATATTAGCACATATCATTCTATCAACTGATTGACCTGTGCACTTTCTGGAAAGCTCCTCTTCCAGTATATTAGTAGGTGTCCCCTCTAAAAAGTAATTGACATTTTTGACCTATTTTTCCTTTTTTTTTTCTCTCAACTGCCTCCTCCATTTAATTGCCCCTCCCCCTGTGTAAAAAATTTGAAAAAATTCCACATTTTGAAATTTCCTGCTTTTCAATAAATCAAGGGGAGACGGGTGGAGAGCAGTGCACAGGACTGGATTAATAATATTCAATAAACCGCGTAAAGAGGGGGGGGAAAGCAGTGCACAGGACTGGATTAATAATATTCTATCTACTAATAACCTATATGCTGTAAACACTAATTTTGACACTAATTTTGACACATAATATTCTATCAACTACCCAAATACATTCATATTTTGTCTCAAATTCACAAGTCTTTAACCTAAAAAAACTTTAACATAGCAATAAAAACCAAACTAAAACACTGTTTTCAAAGATAATAGGAATAACCTTCCCAAGTTTTGACTCTGCAGGTTTTTTTAATCTATTGAAATATATTTTTGGGCTTGTATTGAAATATAAAAAACAAGCCAAACCTTATCAAATAACTGTGCACCAAAATTTTATTATGCTCCAGCTTAGGAGCACATAGGCTTAAGTTAGAAAAAACTGAGAAGGTAAAACTTGCAAAGGTTAGCCAGTCTGTGTTAGCCAGTTTCAACACAAATGAAAAACTTTCTTTAATAAGAAAGTTTGTTTTTTAAAATTCAAATAAGCACAAAAAAATAAACCTAAACCAATAAGAGCATTATTAAAAAACATAGGTGGACCTCTAAAAAGTAATTGACATTTTTGACCTATTTTTTCCTTTTTCTCAGCTGCCTCCTCCATTTAATTGCCCCTCCCCCTGTGTAAAAAATTTGAAAAAATTCCACATTTTGAAATTTCCTGCTTTTCAATAAATCAGGGAAACAGGTGGAGAGCAGTACACAGGACTGGATTAATAATATTCAATAAACCGCAAGGAGAGGGGGGGGGGAAGCAGTGAACAGGACTGGATTAATAATATTCTATCTACTAATAACCTATATGCAGTAAACACTAATTTTGACACATAGTATTCTATCAACTACCCAAATAATTCATATTTTGTCTCAAATTCACAAGTTTTTATCCTAAAAAAAAACTTTAACATAGCAATAAAAACCAAACTAAAACACTGTTTTCAAAGATAATAGGATAACCTTCCCAAGTTTTGACTCTGCAGGTTTTTTTAATCTATTGAAATATATTTTTGGGCTTGTATTGAAATATAAAAAACAAGCCAAACCTTATCAAATTAACTGTGCACCAAAATTTTATTATGCTCCAGCTTAGGAGCACATAGGCTTAAGTTAGAAAAAACCTAAAAGGTAAAAATTCCCCAAAGGTTAGCCAGTCTGTGTTAGCCAGTTTCAACACAAATGAAAAACTTTCTTTAATAAGAAAGTTTGTTTTTAAAAATTCAAATAAGCACAAAAAAATAAACCTAAACCAATAAGAGCATTTTAAAAAACATAGGTGGACAGTGTTCCA